>JAXIVJ010008834.1:0-53701 GCA_036785665.1 Chirona hameri | reverse complement strand
CTGTGCTATTTTTGCGACATGCCACAACACTTACCGCATGACAAAGTTGTGATGCACGCAGATGACGCCCAGTACCTCGAAACTGACACCCCATAACACCTTCAGGACCTAAAAGAATGCATTGCAAACAACAAGTATGTTGCACTGAACTGGTTTACTCAGAACAGGTTAAAAATTCACCCCTCGAAGACGGAAATGATGATCTTCAAATCGCGGCGTCAAAACACTGAATCGAACTTTTCCATACTTGTTGGAAACTCAGAAATCGCCCCTGCTCAGTCGGTGAAGGTTCTGGGTGTGGACGCAGCCCTGCAGAGGTTTATAAATGGCGAGATTTGTCACTCACGACGAATCTAGGACAATTTCTGTCGCACGATGAAAACTCTCCGGTGAGGATTGTCGCCACATATCAAGCAAAATACATTCAGTTAGACGCCTGGATGGGCGTTTCACGAGCGATGGCGAGCGAAGAAAAATGGATGCCAAATTTGAAATCAGCGTCACAAAATGTCATAGAAACTATCTGCGAATTGTAGGCCCATGCATTTTAGTTTCCTTGCAATAATATGACCCCCTTTATTCCATTCCTGAGCGCGCCTCTGCCAAAAAAAAATGACTTCATTCCCTCTCCTGGCCTCAAATGTGCATATATCATTATAAACTAACCGTCTATTGCGCCGTAATCGCTAGCATATCGTTATCACCATGCCAGTCACCCCTTTTCATGTGCCTGAACACGCCCCTGCAACTCTATATGTCATACATTATGCAAATAATGGAAGGAGAAGCTATCTTTTTCATCTTGATAGTTATAAATGCCCCTTAGATCGCTCTATTGGCTTCCCGCCAAGCTTTGCATACTTCCTGGAAACCACCCCTTTTCAAGCCCCTGAAACCGCCTCTGCCATGCAATTTCTATGATATTTCATTAACATCAACTAATTTGCACTTGTTTCAATCACCGTAAACCGATGTAACTCCTTCATACTTGAGGCAGTTAGGAAGTAGAGATGCAAAAATTTCCCAAAAAAACAGGAACCGGCCCTGCACCGCCACCGCTCATACATGAGTTGGGGGCCGGCCACATGTAGCAGCACCCGCCAGGCCCGGCACGCGGCAGCTAGGAATCTGCATGTATACTTCATTCTACACTTAAAATATTTTAGCAGGAATATTTATAGTTTGCAATGTGCATTTTTCACCATTTTAACACACACCACATTGAAAGACCAATGGATAATGGATATATATGGACCATGGAGTAAAGAAATCCCACACAAGTCAGAACTTGAGATAAATAATCAACAACAGACTAACAGGAAAGTCGAACAGGTCAAGGTGAATAGACTTCTTTCATCTTTGGTGGTTTGCAAAAAAACAAAAATCAAAAGAAGACGCATGATAGATATATAGATCATGCAAGTCCAAACGAGCAGCTTAAAAGTATGTAATAAGTATGCATTCATCACTCAACATCACACAATGCAATGTTTGGGCTGTAATTGTAATAGCTTCTACAAACAATGTTGAGGTACTACAACCTACTTACTTATTTGATCAATGTTGACATGGACTAGTAAATAATAAATATACTTCACAGGATAATGGGGAAAAGGCAAGTTTTCCTGGACATTTAAGTATGACAAACGTACTAAAAACATTGGGAGTGACAATCATATCTTGAATGATAAAAGTAAAATAATCAACCTGTTTCAAATTACAGAGTATCCTCGGTTTTCTCACTATCCAAGCCAAGATATCTATAACTAACAACCAAGCCAGTCACACACAGAACCACTCTTATACGGCCTTGGCACATATTTATACAGCCTTGGGGAGTGGGCACAGACAAGGGGGGTCCGCTCCGCCTATTTAACATGGGGAAAAAGGGCGACAAATATTAGCAACGTCCTCAGCTTGGTCTTGTTCACGCATGAGCCAGGTTTTGCTGCCAACAGCTTTTTAGCCAATCAGCGTCTGACACTCTCCACGCTCATTGGTCGACGGCTGATGACGAGGATGAGGGTCAGAATAGCCGAACATCATTTGCTTACGTAACGTTAATTGCATGGCGCCGTGCGTAGGGCATGGGTGTCTAGGAGCATTTCGAGGATTTTTCCTAGTTTGAGAAAACGTTCAGAGTTGTATAAATGTATATGTGAAAGGTCAATTAATTATGATGCGATGTAATGCGACGTATTTACTATTTAGAGACCGCACGGGGCGGGAGAGCTCCTGCCACGTACAGCGCCCTGGCGCGTGCGTTGCCAGGCAACTAGAGTTGCATAATTCTGGTCCCAGCGTCCCAGCGCTGGGACCAGACCTGGTCACGGCCGTGACTGAAGCTGTGACTGGCAAGGCCAGCGCCATAGGGTTAGTATTGCAGCGCCGTGACGAAAGCTGTGACTTGCCAGCTCATGCCGTGGCCGTGACTGGGCTGTGACCAAAGATCTCGGATTTTCTGCACTGGTCTCCACAGGCAAAAACACATTGCGTCTCGCCGCGGCACCGACTAGCGGATCCAGGGAGAGGGGGAGGGTATGGCGGCCATGCCCCTCACCCCGACAAACTTCTAGACAAACCTGAAATCGGCGCAAAATTGACACATTTCCTGATATATAACAAAATCCAAGCAACTTTTACTAAGGAAAGTTTGTTTTAAATCAGCTATCAATGCATAAGCAAGCGAAATCCGATGAGTTTTCAAAATTGTGTGAGACTTTTTGGAATCTCCCCCAAAAAAACGTTCCCCTCCCCCACCACCACCGTTCTGGATCCGCCAATGGCGGCGCCTGGTGGGCCGGCGTCGGCTGGAGACGCGGTGAGCGGGCGGGATGGTGTGGTGCGGAGACGCGGGCGGGAAGTGTAATTTTAAACAGTTACTTTAAATTGCTTGAATGCATTTGACAATCGACTTATCTAATCAGATTTTCATGAAACTCGTCAAAGAAGATGATAATATATATTTTGAGGGTATGCTTTGGCCTTTGCCAAGAACTGTCAGACGTTATCATCGCAAATTGTCAACTGTTATATCAGCAACTTTGTTTTATTTATCAGGTAAGCCTAGTGCAATTTTTCCTTAGCCATAATATGGGCCGCATGATTTAAATTCAGACTATTTGAGTGTTATCACTGTTTGAGTATTGTATGTGGTGGCTGTCCGGTCTGCCATCGTGAGCTAAAGGACGGTTAACTTTGCCGGCCCAAAATGTAAATAGTTTGAGTCCAATGACAATTTTCTCAACGGCACAAGATACATCGTTCAATTTGTGACAGATTGTTATCTTAATTGTAACAATAGGTCGACAAATGAAGAAATCAGGCGACACACACCGGAGGAACGTGCGCGTTGGCGTTTTACGTACGGCGGTCCGGCCGGAATCGCCGGTCAGTGGAATTTGCCGGCCCATAACTAAAAAAAAAAATTGGGTTGCATTGCGATTTTCCCAAAGTCATCCAATACATCGCTTAATTTGTGGTATATAGACATCTTAAGTGTAACAATCGGCCGGTAAACGAAGGAACCAAGCGGGGAAAAAACCGGGGGGAGTACGTGGCCGGCCGGAATCACCGGGCAGCAAACTGTTCCGGCCCATAACTTAAAAAGTTTTGGTGGGATTGCAATTTTCACAACGGCACCCAATACAACGCTTAATTTGTGGTAGAAAGACATCTTAAGTTTAAAAATCAGCCGACAAACAAAGGAACCAAGCGACAAAAAAAGCGGGAGGGGTCTACGCGTTAACCCTACGTAGGCGACCGGCCAGCCGGCTGCGAGACCCTCATACGCGTCACAGCAGCTGCGGGTCGTTGCAACTAAATTACGAGTTGTCGCCACTTTTTCGGCCGGAGCGGTCTACCTGGTTTACATAGCCTTGGGCACAGATAAACAAAGCATGAGCTACTTCACTGCCAAGGCCAAGGCCGTACAACTGCCTTGGTACAACTTCACACGTCCGTCAAGCTAGCAGCAGATTCATATTCACGAATCTGCTGCTGCCAGACAGACATTCGCCGGGCTCGAATATACTGCTACTGGCAGCAGATTCGGCGAATGTCTGTCAGCTGGCAGCATATTCGTGAACAACTTCCGCGGCCTTTTTGGCGCATCTTAGACGCGAGCAGCAGATTCAGATATTTGCCGGGCTCGAATATACTGCTACCAGCAGCAGATTCGGCGAATGTCTGTCAGCTGGCAGCATATTCGTGAACAACTTCCGCGGCATTTTTCGCGCATCATCTGAACGCCAGCAGCAGATTCGCAACGTGATGTGTTTGAGTTGAGTTGTTCGGTGAGAGATGGGTACCTTCTAGGTAAGTAGGTATTGATCGACGTATTACTGACTTGAAGCAGTCAGTGAGTGGCACCTGTAACCTCCTCCTACTTGCCTAGAAGGTACCCATCTTTCACCGAACAACTCAACTCAAACACATCACGTTGCGAATCTGCTGCTGGCGTTCAGATGATGCGCGAAAAATGCCGCGGAAGTTGTTCACGAATATGCTGCCAGCTGACAGACATTCGCCGAATCTGCTGCTGGTAGCAGTATATTCGAGCCCGGCGAATATCTGAATCTGCTGCTCGCGTCTAAGATGCGCCCAAAAGGCCGCGGAAGTTGTTCACGAATATGCTGCCAGCTGACAGACATTCGCCGAATCTGCTGCCAGTAGCAGTATATTCGAGCCCGGCGAATTTCTCTGGCAGCAGCAGATTCGCGAATATGAATCTGCTGCTAGCTTGACGGACATCAACTTCACTGCTGTGCGTAATGGCGGCTGAAGTATTTGACAATTGTGAAGCGTTGAGCTCAAAACGGCGCAGACAATTAATCCCGTCACCGAAATTACTAACTTTATCACCATATATTACTTAAAATCACCAAAATGAAAATGTCAACATATTGCGGATTCGGCAGATGGACTTCTTTAAAAATATTTAAACTTCAACTGACACCAAGGGTTAAGATTTGATACTACAGCTTATTTTCAAATACGAACATGAACAATTGTCTTCACACAATTCTGAGGCATCGCGATTCTGAGGTGTGAAGTTGTGAATATCTGTCAAAGTGACACATTCGCAAATATCGATCTACTGCTTAATTGACACACGTGATTCTTTTACGGTCCAGTCCTGGCGAATTCGTCGCAAATGTGACTCATCAAAACACACTGTTTGGAAATTGGGTTTGAATGTGTTGTTGGGGAGTGTCACGTATAATTATGCAAGGTCATATATAAATTATGGAGCTATTGCGATAAGAAGTTGAAGTGGAACTAGACAGGTTTGCATTCTGGGATAGGTCTTGGCCACTTAAGATTTCTTTCCAAAATGTTTTTTGTTTGTGTTTTGCAGTCTTTCCACCTTTATAATTGTAATTGCATAAAATACAATATTTGTTCACTACCAAAACTACAAATGATATGACTTGAATATGTCCTTTCTCATGTGGAACTAAATAGTAAATATGTATCAATAAATATTATCAGTAATATGTATTTACAATAGTATTAACAATAATTATTATATATGTGGGTTGTTTTGTTCCATAGGTACTTATTTGTTATACAAAATAATTTGGGGTGTCCTGGAGCAATGGGATGACTAAATATAATATTGTATGCCACTCCACCTAGTTACTAGTGATGACAGTGGAATATGATTTGGGGTAGTTGTTTCTGTTTGACTGCACTTGACTCTCACACTGCTGCAGTGACTGAGCTGATGAATTGATCATGAATTGACCCTGTAGTTTGATTTATTAAGCTTCAATGGTGTGTCCACTCCTTGCTAGGTCGTATTAGTTATCACTTTTAATTTGTAAACTGTGACATTGTTATGTGTTATGCTGGTGTTTTACTGTTAACTGTTGTATATTTTTTTTTCTCAATTTATCATGATCTTTAAGCATGTATGTTCTGACTTCTGCCAATATTTATTTCTATTTAATTAGTTTTTTAAATTGATAACTTGTGCTGAGCCCGGCATGAGACCGGCAAGCCTGAGTTCAGACACAGCTTCAGGCACGCCGGGCCTGAATTTGGGCCCAGCGTCGGCTCCGTGGTCCTGAAATTTGCGTCTCTATTAGGAAGAAACCGTGAAGATCGCATTTCCGTATTATCGCCAAATGTCGCCGCAGAACCCTTCCAAAACCGTGCCCTGTAACCGCCTATGTTCAGGTTAGGAACTTAAAATTTTGACTGCATATGTGGAAATATATTTTGGGAAAAGTCCTAAAATTTCTTTCATGGGCTTGCTCCCAGCCGTTCTGGAGATAGCGGCAAAAAACATGGGGGGAATCCGCCCCCCTCCCCCATGTTACAAATAGGGTCTACGATCCAGAAAACCGCTCGTTGATATTTTTGCTTGCAAACATACCTTATGTGTTGTATTGTGGGTGAAATCAATGAAGCATATTGTTGGTTGCGTGATCATTTATTTTGTTGCGCTTGGGACCATTTTCCTCAGGCATAAAAATGTAAATTTCGACCCAAGTTGTCATTTTTTTTCTTCTGAAAACTTCTCCGTTTTTGCTTTCTCACAAAGAATGGAACGCATAACCAAGTGTAACGAACACAGTCTATTATATTGCTCGGTTCGGCCGGGTTCTGATCCTCCGAGAACGGCGTAAACTTCCCCAAAGCCCAATATTTGTCGCTTCACTGACCAAAATCTGTCGCCAACGCTCGCTTCCAAGTTACCGAAAAAAATAGACCTCTGGCCCTGGCCTCGGACAAACACATTTCGAACATCATGCGACAGTGCTACTGTGTGCTGACTGCTGATAGCAGTCAGCAGTCAGCATTGTGCTGACTGCTGACTGCTATCCAGAATACGACGCCGTATGCCGCGGCAAACTAGACAACTGCTTGTAGAGGCGCTAGCGTTCCCCCATATAAGGTACTGCATGTCTGTCTGGGGAGGCTGCACGATAACACAACTGAAACGTCTGCAGAAATGCACGATCGCGCAACTGAAACGTCTGCAGAAATGCACGATCACACAACTGAAACGTCTGCGGAAATGCACGATAACACAACTGAAACGTCTGCAGAAATGCACGATAACACGACTGAAACGTCTGCAGAAATGCACGATCACACAACTGAAACGTCTGCAGAAATGCACGTTAACACAACTGAAACGTCTGCAGAAATGCACGATCACACAACTGAAACGTCTGCAGGAATGCACGATCACACAACTGAAACGTCTGCAGGAATGCACGATAACACAACTGAAACGTCTGCAGAAATGCACGATCACACAACTGAAACGTCTGCGGAAATGCATGAATTCCGGTGTTGGCATAGTCATGGCCTTGGGGCGCTGCAATCGAGTGACTGCGTCACTCAGGCAACTTGGGTGGCTCAGAGTGGCGCAGCTGATACGTTAACGTGACCTTCACATCATGTTTAAACTGATCCATAGCACCAATGCTCCCGACCAAATTCGCCGGCTGTCTGTCCTTCTCTCGGTGTTTCTGTTTCCATGTTCCTTTGTGAACAAAAGAGCGACAGAAAAGTGACGGCATTCTCATACTGGCCGAGGTCTCCAGTCGCAGCGCTAGAGCAGCTCGTGATCGACAACTGCAGGTCCCGCGTGTGCGCACTGAGTTTGCACGGCGCTCATTCTGGAGTCGCGCGACGTGAGTGTGGAGCGAGCTGCCCATAAGCGTCAGATGCTCACAGAGCTTCTCAGTGTTCAAGAAAAGGCTGAACGAATGTCGATGACAGCACAGCTGCATGCAGTACCTGCGGCGGCGTTTTTATGTAGTGTGTGGTTTTATATTCAGTGTATTTTGCTTTAGCATGTATGTCGCTCGTCTCTTATATGTCACTGACGGGGAAAACTGAAAACCCATGCAGTATGGATATTTCCAAAATACATGATTATAATTATGATTATGATCGGTCAGCGGCAGCTCGGCGGCTGGCAGCAGCGGCGGGCCGTCGCACAGTGAAGAGCGGCCGTGGCAGCAGCCTCAGATCACCGTGAAGGCCGTGGCAGCACTGCTGACGAGTTGGGGACGGCAGCCCGGCGTCCTGACATAGCAGAGCAGTGCCAACCCCAACCAGCGCTCCCAGTTCCTCCTGTCAACTGCTGCTGCACCTTGACATTGGCACTGCCGGCGGCGCGGCCCGGCGCTGCCAGGCATTCTCTGCAGTGTCGAGCACGCAGTCTGGTCCCCACACTAGAGGCCCTCGCACTCGGCCTTGTCACCTGTCACCTAACCTAAACAATGAACATAGCATAAATGTAGTGGGCATATATATATATATATATATATATATATATATATATATATATATATATATATATATATATATATATATATATATATATATATATATATATATATATATATATATATATATATATATATATATATATATATATATATATATATATATATATATATATATATATATATATATATATATATATATATATATATATATATATATATATATATATATATATATATACGGTACAACGAAGTTTTATGACTGCTAAATCCTCTGTTTGTTGCTATGCTCCTTTGTGAACCCAAGAGAGACAGAAAAGTGTCGGCATTCTCATACTGGCTGCCAGGGGACAGAGTTCGGTTGTGCTTAATTTGCTTCTGATAAACTCACATACAAGTATCTATGCTGCGCACAACGTACCTAGTCACGTGTGGTTACTCACATGCGTGTGATCGTCCATTTCGCTGTCGTTTGGCTGCCTGCTATCCCCGTTTGCCGGCGATTGATACACATGAGTCGGCCGCATCGACAAGATAACTGCGCAGCGATATTGTCAGATGAGTCATAATTCCTAACCTTATCGGACAAACAAAACGTCTGTGAGGAATTTGCGTTGCATGATTGATAAGGTTGTAACTGTAGGAATGAAATGTATGTTTTATGGAACTGTTCTGATCATAATAAAACTACATCTGCTCCAGCCTGATGCCCCTATTACTGATGACTGAAGCCTGAAACAAACGTCAAATGAATCATCCCCGAAATATCATGTCTGAGAAAACTATTGAGACAAATAAGCGCCTTTAAAATAGCAGAACTGAACCCCTGAAGAGTTGAAATCCTGTGTCACCTCAATGCAAAGCCTATGCAAGGCAAATCACAACCTGCGTGCCTGGCACATCTGCTCTCAGATGGCTACGCCCCCGATACAGACACACATTAACCGAGATAGGCCCAGTCAGCGATGGCTGGCCGGCACTGCCGACCGACCGGAGCGGGGCGACCCGGTCCCGCGGGGGCGTCGTACCGCGGCTGAGCGCCGGCCGCCCATATTGTGGTGTATTATCACCCGTCCACCGCCGGAGGCCAGCCGATTGGAACGTCCCAGAATGGCCAGACTGTTATCGCATAGCGAGGCACCGCGCAGGCGGCGGGACAGCAGCCGAGCGAGGACCACCAGAGGACTGACAGAGGACTGACAGAGGACTGACAGAGGACCACCAGAGGACTGACAGGGGACCACCAGAGGACCACCAGAGGACCACCAGAGGACCACCAGAGGACTGACAGGGGACCACCAGAGGACCTCCAGAGGACCACCAGAGGACCACCAGAGGACCACCAGAGGACCACCAGAGGACCACCAGAGGACCACCAGAGGACTGACAGGGGACTGACAGAGGACCACCAGAGGACCACCAGAGGACTGACAGAGGACCACCAATGGACCACCAGAGGACCACAGAGGACTACCAGAGGACCACCAGAGGACTGCCAGAGGACTGCCAGAGGACTGACAGAGGACCACCAGAGGACCACCAGAGGACCACCAGAGGACCACCAGAGGACTGACAGGGGACCACCAGAGGACTGACAGGGGACCACCAGAGGACTGACAGAGGACCACCAGAGGACCACCAGAGGACTGGCAGGGGACCACCAGAGGACTGACAGAGGACCACCAGAGGACTGACAGAGGGCCACCAGAGGACCACCAGAGGACCACAGGGGACCACCAGAGGACTGACAGAGGACCACCAGAGGACCACCAGAGGACCACCAGAGGACCACCAGGACCACCAGATGACCACCAGAGGACCACCAGAGGACCACCAGAGGACCACCAGAGGACCACCAGAGGACCACCAGAGGACCACCAGAGGACCACCAGAGGACTGACAGAGGACCACCAGAGGACCACCAGAGGACTAACAGGGGACCACCAGAGGACCACCAAAACACTGACAGAGGAACACCATAGAACCACCAGAGGACTGACAGGGGACCACCAGAGGACCACCAGAAGACTGACATAGGAACACCAGAGGACCACCAGAGGACTGGCAGAGGACCACCAGAGGACCACCAGAGGACTGACAGGGGGCCACCAAAACACTGACAGAGGAACACCATAGAACCACCAGAGGACTGACAGGGGACCACCAGAGGACCACCAGAGGACTGACATAGGACCACCAGAGGACCACCAGAGGACTGCCAGGGGACCACCAGAGGACCACCAGAGGACCACCAGAGGACCACCAGAGGACCACCAGAGGACCACCAGAGGACCACCAGAGGACCACCAGAACACTGACAGAGGACTGGCAGAACACTGACAGAGGAGTGGCAGAGGACCGGCAGAGGACTGGCACAACACTGACAGAGGAGTGGCAGAGGACCGGCATAGGACTGGCAGAACACTGACAGAGGAGTGGCAGAGGACCGGCAGAGGACTGGCAGAACACTGCCAGAGGAGTGGCAGAGGACTGGCAGAACACTGCCAGAGGACTGACAGAGGATCGGCAGAGGATCGGCAGAGGATCGGCAGAGGACCGGCAGAGGACCGGCAGAGGAGTGGCAGAGGACCGGCAGAGGACCGGCAGAGGACCGGCAGAGGACCGGCAGAGGACCGGCAGAGGACCGGCAGAGGACCGGCAGAGGACCGGCAGAGGACCGGCAGAGGACTGGCAGAGGGGTGGCAGAGGACTGGCAGAGGACTGGCAGAGGAGTGGCAGAGGTCTGTACAGGACGGGCAGAGGACCGGTAAGAATTGATCGGAGTCTACAGCGATACAGTCGACAGCCTTCTCTTCGCCAGATACCGAGACAAGTGACAGCAGACGACGCAGTGACAGCAGACGACGCAGTGACAGCAGACGACGCAGTGACAGCATACGACGCAGTGACAGCAGACGACGCAGTGACAGCAGACGACGCAGTGACAGCAGACGACGCAGTGACAGCAGACGACGCAGTGACAGCATACGACGCAGTGACAGCAGACGACGCAGTGACAGCATACGACGCAGTGACAGCAGACGACGCAGTGACAGCAGACGACGCAGTGACAGCAGACGACGCAGTGACAGCAGACGACGCAGTGACAGCAGACGACGCAGTGACAGCAGACGACGCAGTGACAGCAGACGACGCAGTGACAGCAGACGACGCAGTGACAGCAGACGACGCAGTGACAGCAGACGACGCAGTGACAGCAGACGACGCAGTGACAGCAGACGACGCAGTGACAGCAGACGACGCAGTGACAGCAGACGACGCAGTGACAGCAGACGACGCAGTGACAGCAGACGACGCAGTGACAGCAGACGACGCAGTGACATCAGACGACGCAGTGATAGCAGACGACGCAGTGACATCAGACGACGCAGTGATAGCAGACGACGCAGTGACATCAGACGACGCAGTGATAGCAGACGACGCAGTGACATCAGACGACGCAGTGACAGCAGACGACGCAGTGACATCAATTTTCTTGCAATTTGGCTACAAGGGGTATCTTGAGCTGAAAAAACGAATATGACATTTGTTTGGACGATATATGGATATCCGTGGAAAAGTAAGCAAGTTTCTCTCTTCTCCTTCATGGCTTACAAAAAACTTCATTACAATGTATTACGTCATGAAAATGGTTGCGTGGATATAGAATCTATTGCACACAATCATGGCGCAAGAATCACATATTAGTACGGAAAATGGAGGTGCTGAAATCAATACAGAATCAGAACAAACGGACGTTTTCGTGCAATAACAGCAAGTCTTACAACCAACCAGCCATCGAATGATGTTTCCGTGCGGCGTTCAGGTAGGTAATCACTGGTAGGGCGGCTCAACTTATCCTGGATGCGGCTAGTTTGCGGCGGAATCTGCGTATGACGCAAATATGACGTCAGCGAGTATGAAGTTATAATACCAACGGAGTTTCGTAGCCCCGAAACCGAATCTTAATTTAGGTTCGGTGTCGAAATTACATAGCGTAGCGAGGAAATTATTTCACCTCAACTCATTTTTCGACCTGCTCTACAACTCTGCTATCTCAGATAAAAACACCATGTTAAATGTGAATTATTCCCTGTAATGCTGAGCGCGGTGCGGCGGCTGGGCGGCTCTGCGGCGCGGGGTACGCAGGCCGTCCGATGCCGCCCGATTTCCCCAGTGACGCTCTTAATGAGTCTGTCACAGCTGCCACCGACCGCCGGCCGGCCGCCATAGGTCAATCGCCCAACACTCGGAGGCCGGCAGCCGACACCACAGGCAAAAACGGGCCCGGGCCGCCGCCGGCCAGCAGCCCCCAGCGGTCACCGTCAGAGGCAGAGGCGGGTCAGCTGGGTTACATCCCGGCCATAAGTCGGTACCGACGCACCGGCCGCCGCAGAACCGGCGACCAGTGTCGGCCAGGTGGCGGTCCAAATTACGGCGCCGTCGCCCTTTCGACAATGATGAAGCGGCTCTAATTCCGGTGTAGCGGGCGGCGGGCGAGATTAGCTGGCCGGCCGAGACGAATGGCCGGCGGCGGTGGCGGCGGCGGCGGCGGCGGCGGCCCACTGCTGGAATGGTAATGGCGCCGCCGCCGCCGCCACCGCCGCCGGTCGCCAGCCGTTCGACAGGCGCGTCAAATAAACCCGACCCGGCTGCGGCCGGCTGAGAAACAGCCAGCCCCGCCCCCGCCCCGCCCCGCCCCGCCCCGCCCGCGCCACCTCCTCCTCTTCCTCCTCCTCCCTCGCCACTCTGCCCGTCCTGACAGCGGCGACTGGGGCGGCCCTCCGTCCCAGGGGTCAGACAGACCCACACCCCAGCAGAAGATCTGACAGCTGGAGCCCAGCCGAGGAACAGACACTCCATCCATTCCACCCATTCCATACATTCCGCCCATTCCGCCCATTCCGTCCATTCCGCCCATTCCATACATTCCGCCCATTCCATATCATTCATAACCAGCTAAACCAGTCTCTACAGAGCGCTCAAGTTATTCGCGATCCGACTCCGGGATAAGAGATGCCTGGGCTTACACGGATGTGTTGGGCCGCCGCAGTCCTGATCTGTTCTGTTCGGCCGCGGACGACTGCAGCGGCGTATAACCGGTCATAACCGGTAACATCGCCACATTCACAGACTAGACACCAGTCACGAGGAGGCCAGGACAGATCAGTTACGACAGTCACGAGGAGGCCAGGACAGGCCAGTCACGAGGAGGGCAGGACAGGCCAGTCACGATCAGTCACGAGGAGGCCAGGACAGGCCAGTCACGACAGTCACGAGGCGGCCAGGACAGACCAGTCACGATCAGTCACGAGGAGGCCAGGACAGATCAGTCACGACAGTCACGAGGAGGCCAGGACAGACCAGTCACGACAGTCACGAGGAGGCCAGGACAGGCCAGTCACGACAGTCACGAGGAGGCCAGGACAGACCAGTCACGACAGTCACGAGGAGGCCAGGAAAGACCAGTCACGAGGAGGCCAGGACAGACCAGTCACGATCAGTCACGAGGAGGCCAGGACAGACCAGTCACAACAGTCACGAGGAGGCCAGGACAGACCAGTCACGATCAGTCACGAGGAGACCAGGACAGACCAGTCACGAGGAGGCCAGGACAGACCAGTCACGATCAGTCACGAAGAGGCCATGACAGACCAGTCACGACAGTCACGAGGAGGCCAGGACAGACCAGTCACGAGGAGGCCAGGACAGACCAGTCACGATCAGTCACGAGGAGGCCAGGACAGACCAGTCACAACAGTCACGAGGAGGCCAGGACATACCAGTCACAACAGTCACGAGGAGGCCAGGACAGACCAGTCACGAGGAGGCCAGGACAGACCAGTCACGATCAGTCACGAGGAGGCCAGGACAGACCAGTCACAACAGTCACGAGGAGGCCAGGACAGACCAGTCACGATCAGTCACGAGGAGGCCAGGACAGACCAGTCACGATCAGTCACGAGGAGGCCATGACAGACCAGTCACGATCAGTCACGAGGAGGCCAGGACAGACCAGTCACGATCAGTCACGAGGAGGCCAGGACAGACCAGTCACGATCAGTCACGAGGAGGCCAGGACAGGCCAGTCACGACAGTCACGAGGAGGCCAGGACAGACCAGTCACGATCAGTCACGAGGCCAGGACAGACCAGTCACGATCAGTCACGAGGAGGCCAGGACAGACCAGTCACGATCAGTCACGAGGAGGCCAGGACAGGCCAGTCACGACAGTCACGAGGAGGCCAGGACAGACCAGTCACGAGGAGGCCAGGACAGGCCAGTCACGACAGTCACGAGGAGGCCAGGACAGATCAGTCACGATCAGTCACGAGGAGGCCAGGACAGACCAGTCACAATCAGTCACGAGGAGGCCAGGACAGACCAGTCACGAGGAGACCAGGACAGACCAGTCACGACAGTCACGAGGAGGCCAGGACAGACCAGTCACGATCAGTCACGAGGAGACCAGGACAGACCAGTCACGACAGTCACGAGGAGGCCAGGACAGATCAGTCACGATCAGTCACGAGGAGGCCAGGACAGACCAGTCACGATCAGTCACGAGGAGGCCATGACAGACCAGTCACGACAGTCACGAGGAGACCAGGACAGACCAGTCACGATCAGTCACGAGGAGGCCAGGACAGACCAGTCACGATCAGTCACGAGGATGCCAGGACAGACCAGTCACGACAGTCACGAGGAGGCCAGGGCAGACCAGTCACGATCAGTCACGAGGAGGCCAGGACAGACCAGTCACGATCAGTCACGAGGAGGCCAGGACAGGCCAGTCACGACAGTCACGAGGAGGCCAGGACAGATCAGTCACGATCAGTCACGAGGAGGCCAGGACAGACCAGTCACGATCAGTCACGAGGAGGCCAGGACAGACCAGTCACGACAGTCACGAGGAGACCAGGACAGACCAGTCACGACAGTCACGAGGAGGCCAGGACAGACCAGTCACGATCAGTCACGAGGAGACCAGGACAGACCAGTCACGACAGTCACGAGGAGGCCAGGACAGATCAGTCACGATCAGTCACGAGGAGGCCAGGACAGGTCAGTCACGACAGTCACGAGGAAGCCAGGACAGATCAGTCACGATCAGTCACGAGGAGGCCAGGACAGACCAGTCACGATCAGTCACGAGGAGGCCAGGACAGACCAGTCACGACAGTCACGAGGAGACCAGGACAGACCAGTCACGACAGTCACGAGGAGGCCAGGACAGACCAGTCACGATCAATCACGAGGAGACCAGGACAGACCAGTCACGACAGTCACAAGGAGACCAGGACAGACCAGTCACGATCAGTCACGAGGAGGCCAGGATAGACCAGTCACGATCAGTCACGAGGAGGCCAGGACAGACCAGTCACGAGGAGGCCAGGACAGACCAGTCACGATCAGTCACGAGGAGGCCAGGACAGACCAGTCACGATCAGTCACGAGGAGGCCAGGACAGGCCAGTCACGACAGTCACGAGGAGGCCAGGACAGATCAGTCACGATCAGTCACGAGGAGACCAGGACAGACCAGTCACGATCAGTCACGAGGAGGCCAGGACAGACCAGTCACGACAATCACGAGGAGACCAGGAAAACCAGTCACGACAGTCACGAGGAGGCCAGGACAGACCAGTCACGATCAGTCACGAGGAGACCAGGACAGACCAAGTCACGACAGTCACGAGGAGGCCAGGACAGACCAGTCACGATCAGTCACGAGGAGACCAGGACAGACCAGTCACGATCAGTCACGAGGAGGCCAGGACAGACCAGTCACGACAGTCACGAGGAGACCAGGACAGACCAGTCACGACAGTCACGAGGAGGCCAGGACAGACCAGTCACGATCAGTCACGAGGAGACCAGGACAGACCAGTCACGACAGTCACGAGGAGGCCAGGACAGACCAGTCACGATCAGTCACGAGGAGGCCAGGACAGATCAGTCACGATCAGTCACGAGGAGGCCAGGACAGGCCAGTCACGACAGTCACGAGGAGGCCAGGACAGATCAGTCACGATCAGTCACGAGGAGGCCAGGACAGGTCAGTCACGACAGTCACGAGGAAGCCAGGACAGATCAGTCACGATCAGTCACGAGGAGGCCAGGACAGACCAGTCACGACAGTCACGAGGAGGCCAGGACAGATCAGTCACGATCAGTCACGAGGAGGCCAGGACAGGCCAGTCACGACAGTCACGAGGAGGCCAGGACAGATCAGTCACGATCAGTCACGAGGAGGCCAGGACAGGCCAGTCACGACAGTCACGAGGAGGCCAGGACAGATCAGTCACGATCAGTCACGAGGAGGCCAGGACAGACCAGTCACGACAGTCACGAGGAGGCCAGGATAGATCAGTCACGATCAGTCACGGAGGCCAGGACAGGCCAGTCACGACAGTCACGAGGAGGCCAGGACAGATCAGTCACGATCAGTCACGAGGAGGCCAGGACAGGCCAGTCACGACAGTCACGAGGAGGCCAGGACAGATCAGTCACGAGGAGGCCAGGACAGACTAGTCACGACAGTCACGAGGAGGCCAGGACAGATCAGTCACGATCAGTCACGAGGAGGCCAGGACAGGCCAGTCACGACAGTCACGAGGAGGCCAGGACAGATCAGTCACGAGGAGGCCAGGACAGACCAGTCACGAGGAGGCCAGGACAGACCAGTCACGACAGTCACGAGAAGGCCAGGACAGACCAGTCACGATCAGTCACGAGGAGGCCAGGACAGGCCAGTCACGATCAGTCACGAGGAAGCCAGGACAGACCAGTCACGATCAGTCACGAGGAGGCCAGGACAGACCAGTCACGACAGTCACGAGGAGGCCAGGACAGACCAGTCACGACAGTCACGAGGAGGCCAGGACAGACCAGTCACGATCAGTCACGAGGAGGCCAGGACAGACCAGTCACGAGGAGGCCAGGACAGACCAGTCACGAGGAGGCCAGGACAGACCAGTCACGACAGTCACGAGGAGGCCAGGACAGACCAGTCACGATCAGTCACGAGGAGGCCAGGACAGGCCAGTCACGATCAGTCACCACGAGGAAGCCAGGACAGACCAGTCACAACAGTCATGAGGAGGCCAGGACAGACCAGTCACGAGGAGGCCAGGACAGACCAGTCACGAGGAGGCCAGGACAGACCAGTCACAACAGTCACGAGGAGGCCAGGACAGACCAGTCACGATCAGTCACGAGGAGGCCAGGACAGACCAATCACAACAGTCACGAGGAGGCCAGGACAGACCAGTCACGATCAGTCACGAGGAGGCCAGGACAGACCAGTCACGACAGTCACGAGGAGGCCAGGACAGACCAGTCACAACAGTCACGAGGAGGCCAGGACAAACCAGTCACGATCAGTCACGAGGCCAGGACAGACCAGTCACAACAGTCACGAGGAGGCCAGGACAGACCAGTCACGATCAGTCACGAGGAGGCCAGGACAGACCAGTCACGACAGTCACGAGGAGGCCAGGACAGACCAGTCACAACAGTCACGCGGAGGCCAGGACAGACCAGTCACGATCAGTCACGAGGAGGTCAGGACAGACCAGTCACAACAGTCACGAGGAGGCCAGGACAGACCAGTCACGATCAGTCACGAGGAGGCCAGGACAGACCAGTCACGACAGTCACGAGGAGGCCAGGACAGACCAGTCACAACAGTCACGAGGAGGCCAGGACAGACCAGTCACGATCAGTCACGAGGAGGCCAGGACAGACCAGTCACAACAGTCACGAGGAGGCCAGGACAGACCAGTCACGATCAGTCACGAGGAGGCCAGGACAGACCAGTCACGATCAGTCACGAGGAGGCCAGGACAGACCAGTCACGACAGTCACGAGGAGGCCAGGACAGACCAGTCACGACAGTCACGAGGAGACCAGGACAGACCAGTCACGATCAGTCACGAGGAGGCCAGGACAGACCAGTCACGATCAGTCACGAGGAGGCCAGGACAGACCAGTCACGATCAGCCACGAGGAGGCCAGGACAGACCAGTCACGATCAGTCACCGAGGAGGCCAGGACAGATCAGTCACGATCAGTCACAACAGTCACGAGGAGGCCAGGACAGACCAGTCACGAGGAGGCCAGTACAGACCAGTCACGAGGAGGCCAGGACATATCAGTCACGATCAGTCAGAACAGTCACGAGGAGGCCAGGACAGATCAGTCACGAGGAGGCCAGGACAGATCAGTCACGATCAGTCACGAGGAGGCCCGGACAGATCAGCCACGATCAGTCAGAACAGTCACGAGGAGGCCAGGACAGATCAGCCACGATCAGTCACGATCAGTCACGAGGAGGCCAGGACAGATCAGTCACGATCAGTCAGGACAGATCAGTCACGATCAGTCAGGACAGTCACGAGGAGGCTAGGTGGGCTGCAGGAACTTTAAAATGGTTTGTTCCAGCTTGTTTCATTGCTGATCCGATATTGATCTGACTGCCGGGGTGGTCGCTGCCGTCCGTCTGTCCGTCTGTCCGTCTGTCCGTCTGTCCGTCTGTCCGTCTGTCCGTCTGTCCGTCTGTCCGTCTGTCCGTCTGTCCGTCTGTCCGTCTGTCCGTCTGTCCGTCTGTCCGTCTGTCCGTCTGTCCGTCTGTCCGTCTGTCCGTCTGTCCGTCTGTCCGTCTGTCCGTCTGTCCGTCTGTCCGTCTGTCCGTCTGTCCGTCTGTCCGTCTGTCCGTCTGTCCGTCTGTCCGTCTGTCCGTCTGTCCGTCTGTCCGTCTGTCCGTCTGTCCGTCTGTCCGTCTGTCCGTCTGTCCGTCTGTCCGTCTGTCCGTCTGTCCGTCTGTCCGTCTGTCCGTCTGTCCGTCTGTCCGTCTGTCCGTCTGTCCGTCTGTCCGTCTGTCCGTCTGTCCGTCTGTCCGTCTGTCCGTCTGTCCGTCTGTCCGTCTGTCCGTCTGTCCGTCTGTCCGTCTGTCCGTCTGTCCGTCTGTCCGTCTGTCCGGTCGTCCCGCCCTGTGTGGCAGCACCTGTCTGAGATTCCCCAGCCCAGCCTGAGCCAGCCAGCCGCAACACAAGCGGCTGGTGCGCCCAGTTCGGAAACACAGCCGGCCGCAACACAAGCGGCTGGTGCATCCAGTTCGGACACACAGCCGGCCGCAACACAAGCGGCTGGTGCATCCAGTTCGGACACACAGCCGGCCGCAACCCAAGCGGCTGGTGCGTCCAGTTCGGACACACAGCCGGCCGCAACACAAGCGGCTGGTGCGTCCAGTTCGGACACACAGACGGCCGCAACACAAGCGGCTGGTGCATCCAGTTCGGACACACAGCCGGCCGCAACACAAGCGGCTGGTGCGTCCAGTTCGGACACACAGCCGGCCGCAACACAAGCGGCTGGTGCATCCAGTTCGGACACACAGCCGGCCGCAACACAAGCGGCTGGTGTGTCCAGTTCGGACATACAGCCGGCCGCAACACAAGCGGCTGGTGCATCCAGTTCGGACACACAGGGCGGCCGACAGGCGATACGCTGCAGCTTCATTTCAATTGGAGCCAATAGCACCGACTGATAGCTCCTCGCGCTGGCGGCGGCGGCGGCGGCAACCCGACCCGCCCCGGCCCGGGTCGGCCCGCTCTGTTTGACTTGGCATTGATCGCGCCCGTTATAAAACAGCAGAGTGTCAGAGTGTCAGGCCAAATGTTACATTATTGGGATTAAATTGAAAATCGATGTCGGACACAATCTGAGCGCGCGCCACGCGCCGAGAAATGGCCCGTTTGCCAGCCGAGACGCAAATTAAAAGGAACACCGTGCCGGCCCGGCGGCAGCAGAGGAAAGAAGACCCAGACCGGCCGGCGGAGGGCACGTACGCCGTGAAACGCTACCGAGCCACCGGAACCAAATAAAACGCCACCGTAATCCGCCCGAGCACGGCCCGCGGGCGTGAGACACAAACAAATAAGCCGGCGCCGCGCGCGAGCTGTTGCTTCAGAGCCACTTCCGGTCCAGAGCTGGCCGCTGGTGACCAGAGTGGACCGCCACAGTACATGGCGGCAATACACTGCAGTGCAGCACAGTGCAGCCAACTGTACTGCCACTGAACTGCCAAAGCTACTGTAAAGTACTGCCACTGAACTGCCAAAGCTACTGTAAAGTACTGCCACTGAACTGCCAAAGCTACTGTAAAGTACTGCCACTGAACTGCCAAAGCTACTGTAAAGTACTGCCACTGAACTGCCAAAGCTACTGTAAAGTACTGCCACTGAACTGCCAAAGCTACTGTAAAGTACTGCCACTGAACTGCCAAAGCTACTGTAAAGTACTGCCACTGAACTGCCAAAGCTACTGTAAAGTACTGCCACTGAACTGCCAAAGCTACTGTAAAGTACTGCCACTGAACTGCCAAAGCTACTGTAAAGTACTGCCACTGAACTGCACCCCCGCCGACGCCACTGGTGACCAGGCATTACACGACAGAAATATGCCGCCACAGTGCAGCGTGCCGCACCGAAACTGCACGTGGTGAGCGGTGAGTGGTGAGTGGTGAGTGGTGAGTGGGCAGTGGTGAGTGGTGAGTGGTGAGTGGTGAGTGGTGAGTGGGCAGTGGTGAGTGGTGAGTGGTGAGTGGTGAGTGGTGAGTGGTGAGTGGTGAGTGGTGAGTGGTGAGTGGGCAGTGGTGAGTGGTGAGTGGTGAGTGGTGAGTGGTGAGTGGTGAGTGGTGAGTGGGCAGTGGTGAGTGGTGAGTGGTGAGTGGTGAGTGGTGAGTGGTGAGTGGTGAGTGGTGAGTGGGCAGTGGGCAGTGGGCAGTGGGCAGTGGGCGCAGCGGCACGAGTGGCCGGTCACTATAGACGAACGTCCTAATTAGAGACCATTACCCCGCCACCGGCACTGCCACCACCGCCGCGCCGGCCACCGCGCCCCGGGAACACGGCAATTAACATAATCAGCCGCACTGCCACCATCGGCAGCCGATAAAATGTCAGCCCGCCGGTGTCAGCCTGCAGCCGGCACGACGCCCTCCGTGTGCTCAGCGTCACGTCACGGCACGGTGGCGTGAGAGCCACGTCACGGTACCGCACGGTGGCATGAGAGCCACGTCACGGCACAGCACGGTGGCGTGAGAGCCACGTCACCGCACGGTGGCGTGAGAGCACGTCACCGCACGGTGGCGTGAGAGCCACGTCACGGCACAGCACGGTGGCGTGAGAGCCACGTCACCGCACGGTGGCGTGAGAGCCACGTCACGGCACGGTGGCGTGAGAGCCACGTCACGGTACCGCACGGTGGCGTGAGAGCACGTCACCGCACGGTGGCGTGAGAGCCACGTCACGGCACAGCACGGTGGCGTGAGAGCCACGTCACCGCACGGTGGCGTGAGAGCCACGTCACGGCACGGTGGCGTGAGAGCCACGTCACGGTACCGCACGGTGGCGTGAGAGCCACGTCACGGCACGGCACGGCCGGCCGCTCCGTCGCCGCCGGTCGCCATTTTGTGCGCCCCGGCCGGATTTCTGATGCGGGCCCGCCGTCTTTTGTCCCACGGGTGTAATCGGTCCGAATCTTTTCTGTAACCCTTCGGTAGCCAACCATTGTCAATTTTCCACATTTCATTCGAGGCCATTGATGCAGTTGACCGCCCGCGGTCCGCTCGTCCGTCAAAGGGTCCTTTGTCAGTGGGTCGCCGGAGATTTTCCCCTTTCAGCGCCGAGCTGGCACGGCCGGATGGTGCGGGGATGGACGGCGAGCCGAGCCCGAGAGCGGGGGATGAACGCCACCCGACTTGTTCCGCGAGCGGTCGCATTTACATATTCATGAACGGTCAAAAAATGGCCAGTGACGATGAAATAGGCCGCCATAATGGGGCGGCGGACCTGCCCCGCCCGGGAACGGGGTGAGACCGCCCCAAAATAGCACGTCTGCCGGCCGGCTGGCCGGTCCCGCGGTGTGCGTGTGGCGGGGAGGGGAGGGGGGGGGGGGGAGGCAGCTGCCGTGGGCAGAGCGCCGCTTAGATCCGCGCCAGATCCGCTGCTTATTACCGCACGTCGGCGGACGCCGGCGGCGGCAGTGGCGCAGTGGCACCGCCCGGCGACATTTCATAACTGCAGATGAAACGGCGCAGTGCGGCGTGGAGCGGCGAGGCCGCCGCCGGCAGCGATCTCGGCGCAGCCAGCGGCGATCTCTGCGCAGCCCCACGGCGGACTGCAGTGCCGCGCAGACTTATTAAAATACACGGCAATAAGCACCGGCGGCGGCGGCGGCCTCAGCGGGGCGAGGAGCGCTCACAGCACGCCGTAATTGATGAAGCCTCAAATTAAACCAAACCGGGAGCGAGGCACCATGTTTTCGGCGCCATTTTAATTTTAACCTCACTAGGTTAGCGCAGTACGCGATTGCGTGGGGGTATATAGGGCTTGAGTATGTCGGATAGATGTATAATATGTCAACGAAATTCGAAATCTTCAATTAAACTCAGTCTTTCTACTTAATCAGCAGGATACCGTTGCTGTATTGCACTTTCAATTGGCCAAACTGTGTGACGGCGAAGAAGAGAAATTTCTCTACTTGCAAATTTAGAAAAAACGATGCAAATATCCATCGCCATTTCCACGCCAGTTTCCATGGCCAAAGATAGATCGAACAGCTTGGTAGATGCATAGATTCGAAGAATATATCTTTACCTATACAATGACGTTTGTACTATACTTCCATCACCAATAGTGCCAACATACCATACCGATGTGGCTCGTAAGGAGTGCCTCCAAACAGTATTAATATCCACTTTATCCTAGAATAGTGCTCCGTTAACCCCAGTATAGTGACATACCTACGCATTGCGTCTTGCTCCGACCAATCTAACTACTATAGATTAGGATCATGTATTGTTCCAGGGGCATTTGCTGGTACGCTCCTTTATTGCTAAGCTATTGACTTTGTTTAAAATCGGGTACGAGTAACTCACGTTTACACTCACCGACAGCATGACGTAAATACCACGCTCATCAAACTTGCTTGGCTCAATAACTAAGTCCACTCAGTTTTGGTGTGTGTAAATTTCGACACATTGGCTTTTACCGTTATACCCACCAGCCATCGAAAGGCTTTGAGCAACACCGCACGTACGCGCGATTAGCTTAATCACTAATAATATATAATAATGAAAGCGGTTTGCAACATCGCCACTGAAGAGACGCAGACAGCAGTGGCGGCCTGCCAGCCTGCCGGACCGCTCCCAGAGCTCCTCAGGGACGGGTCTCCTCCCCACTGCGGGGACGGGGGACGGGGGGCGGGGGCCTCCCCGCTCGGCCGCGGCCGCCACCGTCACGGCCGGCCGGACCGCAAGCGGGCCGTCTCCTCCCCACTGCTTCCCCACTCGGCCGCGGCCGCCGTCACGGCCGGCAGGTCAGGCGGCGGCGGCGGCGGCGGCGGCGGCGTTGCATGTACGCCCAGCTCAATCAATAGCTGGGGCGCCTGCAGCCGACTGGAGCGGCGCGGCATTTGACACTGTCCAACAGGCCGCCGCCGGCCGACCCGAATCAAACCCCCGGCCTCGGCCGGCGGCGACCGAGCGCGGCGCGGCCCGGCGGTCCGGGGCCATCCGGCGCACTGCAGCCGGCACGCTCGTCACCCACTGATGGAATACGTGAATAATTAATTCAATCGGCGCGCCGGCGGCGCCGGCCCTGTCACCAGCGGGACTCGCGCTGGCGCCGGCCTGTCCCGCCCGGCCGCCGCACGACGCACAACCCGTTCTCTCCGCCGACAGAGTACCGAGGGAGGAGAGAGCGCGCGGAGCGGCGGCGCCGGCCATCACGAAAGGCTGCCGTGCCGGCGGCGGCGGGTTGTGCGTGAGCGCCCGCCGCTCTGCGTAGCGCCGCCGCCCGCCGACGCCAGGTCGTTTACCCCGCAATTCGCAGGGACCCCGTTCCCGTTCCCGTACCCCGTTCGCCCACGCGGCCTTGACCGGCGGGTTGGACGTTGGCACAGAGTGATCTGGCTCGGGAAGCGGATGGCCACAGAGCGGACAAGTTGCCGCCGTTCACCACCAGCCCGCGTTGGGGGGGGGGGGGGGCATGGCCGACAAGGGGCCATGCCCCCCCAAAGGTCCTGAAACCGTGATTTCCCCCCCCCCCAAAAAAAGGCCGTTCGTACAGTGGCGGACGGTTGACGGATACCATCCCCCCGCTCAACAACTTCTCGGTGACGGCTGACGGCCTGCTACCCCTCCCCCTCCGGTCAACAACTTTTTTGCTGACGGCTGACGCCCCCCTCCCACTCACCAACTTTTCGTGGAAATACGCCACACGATTTCACGCCGAATTGAACATTAACCCTTTGGCGTTGCATGCAAAGAATATACTTCCAAAAAACAACTTTGCCCCCTCCCTAACTCTATGAAGAGCTTCCGCCGCCCCTGATGTTGTCACCCCTCTGCCCCTTCCCTTGCTAGACCCCCACGGCATCACTAGCGGATCCAGGGGGGGGGGGGGTGGCAATGGCGTCACCATTGCCCACAGACCAAATACAATTACTATGTACAAATCCAAGTACACATTTACTTTAACTTGGAACCATATTAGGGATGGATGCAAAACAAAAATCGAATTACAATTCTTGTTTTTAATAAAATAATAATCATAATAATAATAAAATACTGTTTAAATTAAAATTACAAACAAATTCTTGGGGGGCATCAGCCAATCATAAGGGGCCCACTTCGGTTAGCCCCTCCCCCCTCGTCGCAAAATCCTGGCTGCGCCCCTGCCTGCGACCCACACCATGCGGCCTCTACCGAAGGAGCAGTGTTTCGGTTTAACGCCAGATGGCGTTCGGCGCTGTCATCCCGTGCGCGTCATGTCTTGTTATTTCTCGCCGTTTGTTTCGCTTATGATGCCTCGCGACGGTTCATACATATGTGTCGTATCACTCTGTGCATGCGTCACGCGTCATTTTCATCATTGCTCATCACTCGTCATTGTTATCACTCTTTATCCGTTGTAACTAACTTAGTTTGTTCGCCGTTTTATCATATGTGTTTTTCATAAAATATACGATCTATTACTACTACCCAGGGGTGTAGGATCCTATTCAGTTGATTTGGGCTTCAGCCCCCCCCCCCCTTGGACGAGGAAGTGGGTCAAATCCGGGGAGAAATCTGTATTTGGTGGATTTTGATGGTACTTTAAGCGATTTTTTCCCAGCTCAGCCCCCCCCCCCCCCGCACACTTTTCTGGAGGAGGCTCTGCTTCTACCAACTTCCTACGTGGCACGCGCCATCTACACCGACTTCTTGCCTACTCTGGTACAAGCAGCCGTATGTCTCAGTGGTAGAGCACTCGCTTCACGTGTGAACGGTCCCCGGTTCAATCCCGCCCGGCGCTGTTAATTTTTCAAGTGTTCTATTGAAAGTATATTATCTCCGATAAGACCAAGATCTCGGCGCGGTCTCGCTTAAGAAAAACTAATAGACCAATGCATTATCTTTGAATATACCTTGAAAATAATATATGGTCTAAGGAAAAAACATTTCTTCCGGATACCATTTTCGCTCTAATTTGGTCTCCAAAAGAGCCGCTCTTTGCAAATACTTCCTAGTGGTCTCTGAGAACGCTCATGCATGGTCTCTGAGGAAACCATTAGTGTTCTGCTGAAAGTGGATTGTCTCCGAAAAAGACACACATATATATTCGGTTTCGCTCGAGACAAGTGGTAACTCAAAATGGTCGCAAAAAGGGTGGCTCTTTGCAGAGACTCGGAAACCACCTGGTGGGCTTTTCTGTTTCTGAGTGTAGATCCGCCCTTGCATACGTATGTTCGTCAATGAAACAGGTAAAGAAGACCAAGCTGCAACACATTTCACAAACAAAATAGTCCCGCTATCCAAGAAAGGATTGCACAACCCGGATCACAATCATCCTGAAGGCATAGCCTGTTCTAGCGTGTAGTTCCCACTGCGACATTAAACACGTTGTATCGTGCCTCTGCGCAGCTTCTCTGCGCAGCCTAATCCAGGTCAGGATGGCTGCAGCGGCGAGGAGCAGAGGTGACTGCGCTGCAGCGGCGAGGAGCAGAGGTGACTGCGCTGCAGCGGCGAGGAGCAGAGGTGACTGCGCTGCAGCGGCGAGGAGCAGAGGTGACTGCGCTGCAGCGGCGAGGATCAGAGGTGACTGCGCTGCAGCGGCGAGGAGCAGAGGTGACTGCGCTGCAGCGGCGAGGAGCAGAGGTGACTGCGCTGCAGCGGCGAGGAGCAGAGGTGACTGCGCTGCAGCGGCGAGGAGCAGAGGTGACTGCGCTGCAGCGGCGAGGAGCAGAGGTGACTGCGCTGCAGCGGCGAGGAGCAGAGGTGACTGCGCTGCAGCGGCGAGGAGCAGAGGTGACTGCGCTGCAGCGGCGAGGAGCAGAGGTGACTGCGCTGCAGCGGCGAGGAGCAGAGGTGACTGCGCTGCAGCGGCGAGGAGCAGAGGTGACTGCGCTGCAGCGGCGAGGAGCAGAGGTGACTGCGCTGCAGCGGCGAGGAGCAGAGGTGACTGCACTGCAGCGGCGAGGAGCAGAGGTGACTGCGCTGCAGCGGCGAGGAGCAGAGGTGACTGCGCTGCAGCGGCGAGGAACAGAGGTGACTGCGCCGCAGCGAACGCCGTGACTCACAACTGAACCCAGGTCCGGCTGGCTTATGCTGCGGTGACTCAGACCTGAACTCAGGTCCGGCTGGGTTATGCTGCAGTGACTCAGACCTGAACCCAGGTCAGGCTGGCTTATTCTGCAGTGACTCAGACCTGAACCCAGGTCGGGCTGGCTTATGCTGCAGTGACTCAGACCTGAACCCAGGTCAGGCTGGCTTATTCTGCAGTGACTGAGACCTGAACCCAGGTCAGGCTGGCTTATTCTGCAGTGACTGAGACCTGAACCCAGGTCAGGCTGGCTTATCCTGCAGTGACTGAGATCTGAACCCAGGTCAGGCTGGCTTATGCTGCAGTGACTCAGACCTGAACCCAGGTCAGGCTGGCCTATGCTGCAGTGACTCAGACCTGAACCCAGGTCAGTGGGGGTGCAGCAGCTAGACTCAGATCTGAGCCCAGGTCAGTCAGAGCGTGCCGTGCAGCGGTGCGGCGCGGCGTGCAGCGCGCCCGTCACGTCTCGGCCCGCCCCCTCAGTGTCAGCGTGAGCGGCGCTGAAGGGCGCGGCCGCACGCAGACGGCCGGCGGCGCCGAGCGACAGGTCCCAGCCCTCCCTCCCCTTCCCGCCCCAACGCCGGTGAAGGGTGATGGTGACGGCAGGCGGCGCACGCGGTCCGCAGAGGCGCGGGGACAGTACAGCAGTATATTACGGCGCACTTCAGTCGCACTGCTCGGCTGCGTAGAGATGGCACAAGCCCGGTAGGTCGATCAGCATGCATCGCTGAATATTCCTGGTCTAAGAGGTGCCGGCGGGGGCAGATGAGTACGCCGATAGTGCACCCCTGACCGGCTACCCAGGGCGGCAGAGGGAGAAAGCGGTACCCGCGGGAGCGGGACCCATAGTGGCAGAGGGAGAGAGCGGTACCGGCGGGAGCGGGGACCCAGAGCGGCGGAGGGAGAGAGCGGTACCAGCGGGAGCGGGGACGGGTGGTACGGACAGACAGCTCGGGTCATGGTGCGGACTGCGGGTGACACCGGCTGTGATGCGGGTCCGGCCGGCCCGGTAGCGGCGACACACTGCGGTCAGGCTGGGTGACCGAGTGACCTGGCCCCGTCCCGAACCGTGCCAACTCACCGAGCAGGCCACCACGGGTCATCAAGTATCGCTGCAGTCTGACTGGAGCCGAAATAAATGTCAAGATAGCAATCCATATCCCGTACGCGCTGGAGCTTCCATGAGCTTATTTCCGTCCCAATAGATGGCGACAAAAATAGCCGCCTGGACGGCTAGACTGTCCCGCATGGCAGCCACGCAAAAAAAAATAGCCGGCCACGAAACTCCGTCAGCCGCAACAGGTAGACTGTGCCGCACGACAGCCGGATAAAACATCGAACGCCACCATCCGTCGAGCGCTGCCGCCATCCAGCCTCCCCTGCTTCCAGCCGGTCCAAATCGGAGCCGAGGGGAGCGGCCGTCTCTCGCCGTCTCAGCAGAGATCCGCCCCGTCAACACAGGCGATTCATCGTCGGACGGGGCCGCCCCAGCCGTCACCACACGGCCGTCCGTCATGAGCCGGTCAGCCGCGCCCGTTCGCGCGCCGCGCATTAGCAACTGTCAACATTTCTATTACAGTACCATCCCGAGCCGGCAAAAAGCGTGCGCGACGTGCGATAGAGGTTTTCGTGTCGGCATGCCGGCAGTCGCGTTTTTACACTCATTACGTCATTCGCCTAGTGAGACGAGCGTGTTTCTTGATCGGCGCGGAGTAGCCGCCGGATGCTTCCGCATGGTGATACAAGGACGGCACAGTCTACGCCGAAACATATTGCACAAGTGCAAACTGCAGACTGTACCGGTGTAGACTGTACCGGTGTGTATACTGTATCGGTGTAGACTGTATCGGTGTAGACTGTACCGGTGTATACTGTACCGGTGCAGACTGTACCGGTGTAGACTGTACCGGTGTAGACTGTACCGGTGTAGACTGTACCGGTGTGTATACTGTACCGGTGTGTATACTGTACCGGTGTAGACTGTATCGGTGTAGACTGTACCGGTGTATACTGTACCGGTGTAGACTGTACCGGTGTAGACTGTACCGGTGTAGACTGTACCGGTGTAGACTGTACCGGTGTAGACTGTACCGGTGTAGACTGCACCGGTGTAGGCTGTACTGGTGTATACTGTACCGGTGTATACTGTACCGGTGTAGACTGTACCGGTGTAGGCTGTACCGGTGTAGACTGTACTGGTGTAGACTGTACCGGTGTAGACTGTACCGGTGTAGACTGCACCGGTGTAGGCTGTACCAGTGTAGGCTGTACCGGTGTAGACTGTACCGGTGTAGACTGCACCGGTGTAGACTGCACCGGTGTAGGCTGTACCGGTGTAGACTGTACCGGTGTAGACTGCACCGGTGTAGACTGTACCGGTGTAGACTGCACCGGTGTAGACTGTACCGGTGTATACTGTACCGGTGTAGACTGTACCGGTGTAGACTGTACCGGTGTAGACCGTACCGGTGTAGACCGTACCGGTGTAGACCGTACCGGTGTAGACTGTACCGGTGTGCAGCCGGCCGGGACGTGACGTCACGTCGCTGGAACGCGGATCCTGTGCAGCGAGAGACACGCACGCTGGCGCCGCGCTCAGCCGGTCAGACAAGCGAGCCGTTGCAGCCCCCCCCCCCCCCCCGTCACTGACGAGGGGGGGGGGGGCTGACGTCAGCTGGCTGTCAGCCGCGGCACGGAGCCGGGGGAGTGGGCGGGGTGTGACGACCGCGACAGGCGAGTTGTCACAGGGCGGCCTGTCGCCAGCTCCCCGCCCCGCCCCGGCGGGGCTCACCTGGCACGCGGCATGGTGATGCAACGCGGCTCTGCAGACTGCCGAGGCGCCTCTCCGCCCGCCACCGCCGCCGCCGCCGGCAGCAGGCAGCAGGCAGCAGGCGGCGGCTGCAGTCAATGGCGCCGTGCCATTCAGAGGAGCGGCCGTCTGCAGCCGCCGGAGAGCTGCTCACCGGTAGCTCACCGCGCGGCCGTCTGATCTCGCCCGGCCGTCAACAGGTAAACGAGGCGGCGCTGAATGGGCGGCAGACGAGACGGCACGACGCGCGACCCATTCCGCCGCCGCCGCCGCCGACAATACGCCTCACCGCCGCCGGCCAGGCACGGCATTCTGCCAACCACGCGCGCTACCAAATTGCTACCCACCGACCGTCCTCATGCAGCTCAGCTCTGTGGCCTTGAAGCTAACTATGCATTAAATCCAGGTTTTTGCTGGCCTCGCATGTCCCTGAACGTCGCTGCGCACAATGTGCAACGTATTGAGGTAGGCGGCCGGCATTCAGTGCAGCGCTGCAACGCTTCAGCTGCTGTCGGCGTGCACTGAAGGCCGGCCGTGCACAGTGAACCGGCCGGCGACGCCTGGAGCGGCGCTGACGAGGACGAGGACGGACCTTGTGCACTGTGCAGGGCATTACCAGCGGACCCTGACCCCTGCACCTTGGAGAGGGCACCTCTTATGTAATGGTGGAGAAGATATATATATATATATATATATATATATATATATATATATATATATATATATATATATATATATATATATATATATATATCATTATATTTCCGCTACTACACTGGAAAATCCGCACATTGATCAACTGCTCTGGATTTCAGGCTGGCATCCTGAGGTAAGGCCGGGATCAAAGCCGAGCTGGCGCGATTTCGGCAGTTGGTGCGACGCCAGGCCGGCCGGGGGGCCAGCAGCCGCCGCCGCCGCGCCGCCCCTACCGCCGCAGCCACCGCCGCCCCAGCTCACCAGACCACAGAGAGAGCGACCTGTGGCGGGCGAACTGTGGCGCTGATATCCGCGACCTGTGGCGCTAATATGTCCCTGCCCAGACCGGGTCCAGCTGACCTCGTCCAAACCTCGCTGACCTCGTCCAAACCACGCTGACCTCGTCCAAACCTCGCTCACCTCGTCCAAACCTCGCAAGACCAGTAGTCGGAGGAGGCGCTGTCGCTGGACGCCAACGTGGCGCGGCGCCGCTGAGAAAGCGGCCAACACGGCGCGCCCGGCAGGCCGGTGTGCAACCCTATTTTCATAAATCTTACTGAGAGCCGTTATCAGGTAGTAGAGCCCACCGGCACACTATCCAGCGCATTAAAGTGGGCCTTAAGGCTGCGCAGTTCCGCTGGCGTGAAGCCACTCGCCACATGATAAGACCGAGGTGGCCCAGCTCATCACGCCCCAGCCGCCGGAGGAACCCCTGGCTCACAGACACTGTTGGCTTCGCCGCCTTTGTGCCCATTAGTTGACGGCATGCGTTTTACTTTTCAACATCCCCTCTCCAATAACACTGATCAATTACAGTTTTCGCCCTAATTTATTGCATAATATAGCCCAGTTTATGTTTATTGTGGCAGCTATATCATACCGCGTCTTTGTCATGCTGTGCCGCTTAGTTAATAATAATCATATCGTTTATGCCAATCTTATTAAGTCGCTTCTTGTGCCACAAAAGCAGGCAGCAGAGCAGTACATTGGAAACTTTACAGCGCTGCGCAGGGAGGCGCGCGGGTAGGGAGTGCAGCGGGCAGAAGCCGATGGAGGGGAGAGATGGTGTAAAGTGAATAACGGTCAGCTGGCCCGGCGGCGGAGGCGGCGGCGGCAGCGGCGGCGGCCGCTCGTCGGATCAGCCGGTGATGCGCAGAGCAGAGAACCAAAGAGGACCGTAGAAGACCGAAGAGGACCAAAGATGATAGTGATACAGAGGACCACAGAAGACCACGGATGACCGAGGGGCCACAGACAACTACTGTGAACCACGCAGGCCCACAGAGGACCGTCAGAGGACCGGCCACTGGTACCCGGACCCAGACTTAAACTCATACTCAGCGCGGTCTGTTCTGTTGGACTACTTGAGCAGAGTTAAGCTGCACATAAGGTAGTGGCTCGTTGACGATCGCCGACGGCCGCCTCCTGGCCCGGGGTTGCGGTGGTGTCGGCGGCTCTGCCTAGACCAGCCTCCTGGCCCGGGGTTGCGGTGGTGTCGGCGGCTCTGCCTAGACCAGCCTCCTGGCCCGGGGCTGCGGTGGTGTCGGCGGCTCTGCCCAGACCAGCCTCCTGGCGCCGGACGAGTCAGCTGACGTGAGATCTGCTCCAGCCTTGAGCGGCGTCATCGCGGCTCGTTCCCGGCGCTCTGTTCGGCCGTATATTTGGCTGCAAGGCCCACAAAAACTCCACCCTGCAGCATTCCTGTCCATCTGCGGCGCTTTTTAGCCGTCCTGCGCGGCCGCCGGGATGTGCGGACCCGCTGAAAATCGCGCCCGCCGTGTACAGAGTGTGGACACCGCCTGACGGGGAGGCGGCGCGCACACCGGCCCGAGACGCGAGCCGCTGGAATGTGGCCACCCATCTGCATACGCACACAGCCGCGACAGGTCCGGCAGGTCCGGCAGGTCCGCCGGCGGCGGCGGCGGACCGGCCTCTCCGCCGACATAAGCCACGGAACGGCGGCGGCACAGGGGGTCCCGGGACCGGCCGGGACCGGTCCGACCCGCCGCGGCGTCAGTCCAGCAGGCCGTGCCGTGCCGCCACCGCAGACCGGCGCTGAGACGGAGGACATGCGGCAAACATTGCGAAAGGCAGCCCGGCTGGGAATAGACACGACCCGCAGTGGTCGGCCGGTCGGTCGGTCGGTCGGTCGGTCGGTCGGTCGGTCGGTCGGTCGGTCGGTCGGTCGGTCGGTCGGTCGGTCGGTCGGTCGGTCGGTCGGTCGGTCGGTCGGTCGGTCGCTCGGTCGGTCGGTCGGTCGCTCGGTCGCTCGGTCGGTCGGTCGGTCGGTCGGTCGGTCGGTGTGCAACTGTGCACCATTGCACCGCTGCACGTCTGCACAGTTTGGCCAAGGTCAGCAGGGAGCAGTGACTTGATCGGGATATCAGCTCTGTTAGGGTAATAACCGGCGGGCGGCAGACCAATGCGGAACAAAGTTCGACACCAGACGCAGTTGGACGAAAGCCGAATGTTTTACGTGATTAAATCTAACATAAGCATCCGTACAAGGCAGAGGTCGCTGCGCCATTCCCGAGATAACACAGAGGCTGCTGAGATATTCAAAAGACCTCAGTAACTGGCTGGTAGCAACAAGTCATCGGGTAGACCCCAGAGGGCTTCCGCTATCAGAAGTATTGCAACTATCGATTAAACTGCTAGCATATCATTAGCGCCGGCCAATAGCATTTCGACAAAAGCAGTTCGTACGCGTTGATAGCAGCAGCTGAACAGTACCGTCTGTCCCCCTACTCGCCACACTTGATCATTTTTTCGACAAAGATATCAATTTAGAGCTACGAAATTTGCACAAAATAAAGTTCACAGTGGCAAGAACATGCTGTGCAAAACTTGTCTCTCTATCTTGCATGATGTGACCGTAATTGTATTCTCTTAGGTGCGCCGTTTTACATAACATTACATTATTATATATAACATTACATTAACATTATTCCCTCTGATTATAGTGGCGATCGTTGCATCGATATCGAAATAAAAACAAATAAGCAAAAAGAATATAAGTGAAAATTCAACTAGACTCCACATGTGAATTGTATCGTATCCAACAATCAAACCAATAGCTACTTACCGTATGAAAACAATGGCATTCCAAAACAATAGGCACACTCCCTTTAACCCGCCATTGACTGGGGGGAGGGGGGCGTTTAACGCCCCCCCCCCCCCCGGATGAATTTTCGCAATAGCTAAAAAAAACTCATAGCGCTATCAACGTGAAACTTCGGGAACCTTCTTATAAATCATTTTTAAGTCTTGTGTGAAAAAATGAAGAAATTTCGTCGAAATTTGTTCGAGTTATAGCGAATTTAGTGACGTCACTACACACGAGTTTTACACAAAAATCATCTAAACATTGCCAGGCCGTGCAAATGCCACATTTGAAGCAAAATACAATTGCAAAACGCCAAAAGATATACAGCAACGGCTACAAACTGGCTATCTCGTTTTTTTTAGTTTTTGACCCCAAAAAACGAAAAAAACACGTTTTTTTAGGGAAAATTATCACAAAATCATAATCTTCTCAAATATTTATTTTTAAAAACGGAATATATGCCAGAGAACCATACCTAGGCACTACCATACCAAGTTTCAAACTGATATCTCCATTTTTGACTGACATGACATTTAAAGTATGGGTAACTCATGACGTCATATTTTTTTAATTGCGTTTTTTTTTGCTTTTATTGACTAGATACAGACAAATAAATACCACCACTGTATTTCTGAGACAAAACTGGTCTAGCAACATGCATTTTGTTTTGTTTAGATTTAACAATTTAAAATGTTGACCTTCGGTGACCTGAACTTGACCTGAAATTGACATTTACTTCACGTAAATGAAGTCAGATGGTAACATGACTATCACTATCGAATTATACGTGGAAAATAACTCATAAGACATGTGTTGCATGACTTTCGTAGATATTTTGAGCATAGTGACCTTTTGTGACCTGATCTTGACCTTGACCAACAATCTCACTTTCGCTCATGCGGGATATGTATCATAATTTTGGCAGCACTTTGGGTGAAACTGGTCGCAATCGAAGGCTTTGGATAGAAATTATGGCCCATAAACTCAAATACACCGATTTTGACCTTTGACCTGACCGTGCCCTGACATTTGACCTTACTGTGACATTTTTAGCATGTTTTAGATTCGCCTCATTGAGAGCTTTCGATTTCCGAGTTGCGCGTCTCGCTACGATCATTGGTCGGGAAGATAGCCAGGGGGGACGTTTAACGCCCCTCCCCCCCTCCCGTCAATGGCGTTCTGCTGAGACCCCAGTCAATGCCGGGTTAATCTAAAGAAACTGGATATTATGCGAGAGGTACCATAGCTTTTCTGAAATAACTATTTAAAATGTTTTTCACTAGTAAATATAACGATCGAACAAGCAGAGGCTTTCGGCATCAGACTACTGCTGCACGACTGCATCATGACGTAGCTGCACTGCACGACTGCATCATGACGGAGCTGCACTGCAAGACTGCATCATGACGGAGCTGCACTGCTGCACGACTGCATCATGACGTAGCTGCACTGCACGACTGCATCATGACGGAGCTGCACTGCACGACTGCATCATGACGGAGCTGCACGGCTGCACGACTGCATCATGACGGAGCTGCACTGCTGCACGACTACATCATGACGGAGCTGCACGGCTGCACGACTGCATCATGACGGAGCTGCACTGCTGCACGACTGCATCATGACGGAGCTGCACTGCTGCACGACTGCATCATGACGGAGCTGCACTGCTGCACGACTGCATCATGACGGAGCTGCACTGCACGACTGCATCATGACGGAGCTGCACTGCTGCACGACTGCATCATGACGGAGCTGCACTGCTGCACGACTGCATCATGACGGAGCTGCACTGCTGCACGACTGCATCATGACGGAGCTGCACTGCTGCACGACTGCATCATGACGGAGCTGCACTGCACGACTGCATCATGACGGAGCTGCACTGCTGCACGACTGCATCATGACGGAGCTGCACTGCTGCACGACTGCATCATGACGGAGCTGCACGGCTGCACGACTGCATCATGACGGAGCTGCACTGCACGACTGCATCATGACGGAGCTGCACGGCTGCACGACACTGCATCATGACGGAGCTGCACGGCTGCACGACTGCATCATGACGGAGCTGCACGGCTGCACGACTGCATCATGACGGAGCTGCACTGCTGCACGACTGCATCATGACGGAGCTGCACTGCACGACTGCATCATGACGGAGCTGCACTGCACGACTGCATCATGACGGAGCTGCACTGCACGACTGCATCATGACGGAGCTGCACTGCACGACTGCATCATGACGGAGCTGCACTGCTGCACGACTGCATCATGACGGAGCTGCACTGCTGCACGACTGCATCATGACGGAGCTGCACTGCACGACTGCATCATGACGGAGCTGCACTGCTGCACGACTGCATCATGACGGAGCTGCACTGCTGCACGACTGCATCATGACGGAGCTGCACTGCTGCACGACTGCATCATGACGGAGCTGCACTGCTGCACGACTGCATCATGACGGAGCTGCACTGCACGACTGCATCATGACGGAGCTGCACTGCTGCACGACTGCATCATGACGGAGCTGCACTGCACGACTGCATCATGACGGAGCTGCACTGCTGCACGACTGCATCATGACGGAGCTGCACTGCTGCACGACTGCATCATGACGGAGCTGCACTGCTGCACGACTGCATCATGACGGAGCTGCACTGCTGCACCACTGCATCATGACGGAGCTGCACTGCACGACTGCATCATGACGGAGCTGCACTGCTGCACGACTGCATCATGACGGAGCTGCACTGCACGACTGCATCATGACGGAGCTGCACTGCACGACTGCATCATGACGGAGCTGCACTGCACGACTGCATCATGACGGAGCTGCACTGCTGCACGACTGCATCATGACGGAGCTGCACTGCACGACTGCATCATGACGGAGCTGCACTGCACGACTGCATCATGACGGAGCTGCACGACTGCACGACTGCATCATGACGGAGCTGCACTGCACGACTGCATCATGACGGAGCTGCACTGCTGCACGACTGCATCATGACGGAGCTGCACTGCTGCACGACTGCATCATTGCGGAGCTGCACTGCTGCACGACTACATCATGACGGAGCTGCACGGCTGCACGACTGCATCATGACGGAGCTGCACTGCTGCACGACTGCATCATGACGGAGCTGCACTGCACGACTGCATCATGACGGAGCTGCACTGCTGCACGACTGCATCATGACGGAGCTGCACTGCTGCACGACTGCATCATGACGGAGCTGCACTGCTGCACGACTGCATCATGACGGAGCTGCACTGCTGCACGACTGCATCATGACGGAGCTGCACTGCTGCACGACTGCATCATGACGGAGCTGCACTGCTGCACGACTGCATCATGACGGAGCTGCACTGCTGCACGACTGCATCATGACGGAGCTGCACTGCTGCACGACTGCATCATGACGGAGCTGCACTGCTGCACGACTGCATCATGACGGAGCTGCACTGCACGACTGCATCATGACGGAGCTGCACTGCACGACTGCATCATGACGGAGCTGCACTGCAGCAAGACTGCATCATGACGGAGCTGCACTGCACGACTGCATCATGACGGAGCTGCACTGCTGCACGACTGCATCATGACGGAGCTGCACTGCTGCACGACTGCATCATGACGGAGCTGTACTGCTGCACGACTGCATCATGACGGAGCTGCACTGCACGACTGCATCATGACGGAGCTGCACTGCTGCACGACTGCATCATGACGGAGCTGCACTGCACGACTGCATCATGACGGAGCTGCACTGCTGCACGACTGCATCATGACGGAGCTGCACTGCACGACTGCATCATGACGGAGCTGCACTGCACGACTGCATCATGACGGAGCTGCACTGCACGACTGCATCATGACGTAGCTGCACTGCTGCACGACTGCATCATGACGGAGCTGCACGACTGCATCATGACGGAGCTGCACTGCACGACTGCATCATGACGGAGCTGCACTGCTGCACGACTGCATCATGACGGAGCTGCACTGCACGACTGCATCATGACGGAGCTGCACTGCTGCACGACTGCATCATGACGGAGCTGCACTGCACGACTGCATCATGACGGAGCTGCACGGCTGCACGACTGCATCATGACGGAGCTGCACTGCTGCACGACTGCATCATGACGGAGCTGCACTGCACGACTGCATCATGACGGAGCTGCACGGCTGCACGACTGTATCATGACGGAGCTGCACGACTGCATCATGACGGAGCTGCACTGCACGACTGCATCATGACGTAGCTGCACTGCACGACTGCATCATGCCGGAGCTGCACGACTGCATCATGACGGAGCTGCACTGCACGACTGCATCATGACGGAGCTGCACTGCTGCACGACTGCATCATGACGGAGCTGCACTGCACGACTGCATCATGACGGAGCTGCACGGCTGCACGACTGCATCATGACGGAGCTGCACTGCTGCACGACTGCATCATGACGGAGCTGCACTGCACGACTGCATCATGACGGAGCTGCACTGCTGCACGACTGCATCATGACGGAGCTGCACTGCTGCACGACTGCATCATGACGGAGCTGCACTGCTGCACGACTGCATCATGACGGAGCTGCACTGCACGACTGCATCATGACGTAGCTGCACTGCACGACTGCATCATGACGGAGCTGCACGACTGCATCATGACGGAGCTGCACTGCACGACTGCATCATGACGGAGCTGCACGACTGCATCATGACGGAGCTGCACTGCTGCACGACTGCATCATGACGGAGCTGCACTGCTGCACGACTGCATCATGACGTAGCTGCACTGCACGACTGCATCATGACGGAGCTGCACTGCACGACTGCATCATGACGGAGCTGCACTGCTGCACGACTGCATCATGACGGAGCTGCACTGCTGCACGACTGCATCATGACGGAGCTGCACGGCTGCACGACTGCATCATGACGGAGCTGCACTGCTGCACGACTGCATCATGACGAAGCTGCACTGCTGCACGACTGCATCATGACGGAGCTGCACGGCTGCACGACTGCATCATGACGGAGCTGCACGGCTGCACGACTGCATCATGACGGAGCTGCACTGCTGCACGACTGCATCATGACGGAACTGCACTGCACGACTGCATCATGACGGAGCTGCACTGCACGACTGCATCATGACGGAGCTGCACGATTGCATCATGACGGAGCTGCACTGCACGACTGCATCATGACGGAGCTGCACTGCTGCACGACTGCATCATGACGGAGCTGCACTGCACGACTGCATCATGACGGAGCTGCACTGCTGCACGACTGCATCATGACGGAGCTGCACGGCTGCACGACTGCATCATGACGGAGCTGCACTGCTGCACGACTGCATCATGACGGAGCTGCACTGCACGACTGCATCATGACGGAGCTGCACTGCTGCACGACTGCATCATGACGGAGCTGCACGGCTGCACGACTGCATCATGACGGAGCTGCACTGCTGCACGACTGCATCATGACGGAGCTGCACTGCACGACTGCATCATGACGGAGCTGCACGGCTGCACGACTGCATCATGACGGAGCTGCACTGCTGCACGACTGCATCATGACGGAGCTGCACTGCACGACTGCATCATGACGGAGCTGCACTGCTGCACGACTGCATCATGACGGAGCTGCACTGCTGCACGACTGCATCATGACGGAGCTGCACTGCTGCACGACTGCATCATGACGGAGCTGCACGACTGCATCATGACGGAGCTGCACGACTGCATCATGACGGAGCTGCACTGCTGCACGACTGCATCATGACGGAGCTGCACTGCACGACTGCATCATGACGGAGCTGCACTGCTGCATCATGACGGAGCTGCACGACTGCATCATGACGGAGCTGCACGACTGCATCATGACGGAGCTGCACTGCACGACTGCATCATGACGGAGCTGCACTGCTGCACGACTGCATCATGACGGAGCTGCACTGCTGCACGACTGCATCATGACGGAGCTGCACGACTGCATCATGACGGAGCTGCACTGCTGCACGACTGCATCATGACGGAGCTGCACGACTGCATCATGACGGAGCTGCACGACTGCATCATGACGGAGCTGCACTGCTGCACGACTGCATCATGACGGAGCTGCACTGCACGACTGCATCATGACGGAGCTGCACTGCTGCAGCATGACGGAGCTGCACGACTGCATCATGACGGAGATGCACGACTGCATCATGACGGAGCTGCACTGCTGCACGACTGCATCATGACGGAGCTGCACTGCACGACTGCATCATGACGGAGCTGCACTGCACGACTGCATCATGACGGAGCTGCACGACTGCATCATGACGTAGCTGCACTGCACGACTGCATCATGACGTAGCTGCACTGCACGACTGCATCATGACGGAGCTGCACGACTGCATCATGACGGAGCTGCACGACTGCATCATGACGGAGCTGCACTGCACGACTGCATCATGACGGAGCTGCACTGCTGCACGACTGCATCATGACGGAGCTGCACTGCACGACTGCATCATGACGGAGCTGCACTGCTGCACGACTGCATCATGACGGAGCTGCACTGCTGCACGACTGCATCATGACGGAGCTGCACGGCTGCACGACTGCATCATGACGGAGCTGCACTGCACGACTGCATCATGACAGAGCTGCACTGCTGCACGACTGCATCATGACGGAGCTGCACTGCACGACTGCATCATGACGTAGCTGCACTGCTGCACGACTGCATCATGACGGAGCTGCACGGCTGCACGACTGCATCATGACGGAGCTGCACTGCACGACTGCATCATGACGTAGCTGCACTGCTGCACGACTGCATCATGACGGAGCTGCACTGCACGACTGCATCATGACGGAGCTGCACTGCTGCACGACTGCATCATGACGGAGCTGCACTGCTGCACGACTGCATCATGACGGAGCTGCACTGCACGACTGCATCATGACGTAGCTGCACTGCACGACTGCATCATGACGGAGCTGCACTGCACGACTGCATCATGACGGAGCTGCACTGCTGCACGACTGCATCATGACGGAGCTGCACGACTGCATCATGACGGAGCTGCACTGCACGACTGCATCATGACGGAGCTGCACTGCTGCACGACTGCATCATGACGGAGCTGCACTGCACGACTGCATCATGACGGAGCTGCACTGCTGCACGACTGCATCATGACGGAGCTGCACGACTGCATCATGACGGAGCTGCACTGCACGACTGCATCATGACGGAGCTGCACTGCACGACTGCATCATGACGGAGCTGCACTGCTGCACGACTGCATCATGACGGAGCTGCACTGCACGACTGCATCATGACGGAGCTGCACTGCTGCACGACTGCATCATGACGGAGCTGCACTGCACGACTGCATCATGACGGAGCTGCACTGCTGCACGACTGCATCATGACGGAGCTGCACTGCTGCACGACTGCATCATGACGGAGCTGCACTGCACGACTGCATCATGACGGAGCTGCACTGCTGCACGACTGCATCATGACGGAGCTGCACTGCACGACTGCATCATGACGTAGCTGCACTGCTGCACGACTGCATCATGACGGAGCTGCACTGCACGACTGCATCATGACGGAGCTGCACTGCACGACTGCATCATGACGGAGCTGCACTGCTGCACGACTGCATCATGACGGAGCTGCACTGCTGCACGACTGCATCATGACGGAGCTGCAATGCACGACTGCATCATGACGGAGCTGCACTGCACGACTGCGTCATGACGGAGCTGCACTGCACGACTGCATCATGACGGAGCTGCACTGCTGCATCATGATGGAGCTGCACTGCACGACTGCATCATGACGGAGCTGCACGACTGCATCATGACGGAGCTGCACTGCACGACTGCATCATGACGTAGCTGCACTGCTGCACGACTGCATCATGACGGAGCTGCACGGCTGCACGACTGCATCATGACGGAGCTGCACGGCTGCACGACTGCATCATGACGGAGCTGCACGACTGCATCATGACGGAGCTGCACTGCACGACTGCATCATGACGGAACTGCACTGCTGCACGACTGCATCATGACGGAGCTGCACTGCACGACTGCATCATGACGGAGCTGCACTGCTGCACGACTGCATCATGACGGAGCTGCACTGCTGCACGACTGCATCATGACGGAGCTGCACTGCACGACTGCATCATGACGGAGCTGCACTGCTGCACGACTGCATCATGACGGAGCTGCACTGCACGACTGCATCATGACGGAGCTGCACGGCTGCACGACTGCATCATGACGGAGCTGCACTGCTGCACGACTGCATCATGACGGAGCTGCACGGCTGCACGACTGCATCATGACGGAGCTGCACTGCTGCACGACTGCATCATGACGGAGCTGCACTGCACGACTGCATCATGACGAAGCTGCACTGCACGACTGCATCATGACGGAGCTGCACGGCTGCACGACTGCATCATGACGGAGCTGCACTGCACGACTGCATCATGACGGAGCTGCACTGCTGCACGACTGCATCATGACGGAGCTGCACTGCTGCACGACTGTATCATGACGGAGCTGCACTGCTGCACGACTGCATCATGACGGAGCTGCACTGCTGCACGACTGCATCATGACGGAGCTGCACTGCTGCACGACTGCATCATGACGGAGCTGCACTGCTGCACGACTGCATCATGACGGAGCTGCACGACTGCATCATGACGGAGCTGCACGACTGCATCATGACGGAGCTGCACTGCACGACTGCATCATGACGGAGCTGCACTGCACGACTGCATCATGACGTAGCTGCGTTTACAGCGCCACTTTCAGCCGCAACGACGCCGACTCTCTGGTGTATTACCCTAAGTAAAATCCCTAATGCCGTTGTAAGATATGCGCTCGTTTCTTCTAATGTTGCGTTTGGCGGTGCCATTTCAGCCGGTCAGCGGGGTTTTGGTGGGGGCGATCAATACAGGGTGCAGCCGGGGGCCGCTCACGCCGGGCCACCGGACAGTACGGTCCACCGTCACGCCACTGCAATGTGACGCCGGAGTGGACCGCGGCCGTGCCAGACAGTGCCACGCTGAGGAGGTGCTGAGCACAGGGAGCCGGAGACGAGCACCGGTTCCGCGACGTTTTTGCGGCGCGACAAAAACTACAACACAAGTGCTAATCACAGACTTTTACCGCCGACGACAAGGTTCACGCAAAAACTGATCACTTACACACACTCGCCCAGGTTGAGGGCTTACACCCACACACAAGGCGCGCAGTGGCTTCTTCAGAGACCGCGAGGTGTGGAATCTATTCGCCGCCGGCGGTGGCGGCGCCGCTTTCTGTAGTAGCTCAGCCCTGCTGCGCCGCCGCCGCCGCCGCCAGTGGTGGCGAGGGCATCGTACATAATACATACATCAAACGCGCGGTGCTGGCTGGCGTTTTTGCCCGCTGTTGGTGCGAAATCGGGCCAGCGTTGGTGTTGGAAGCAAGCAACGGTCGCCAGGTTTACCAGAGGGAAAAAATAGACCAAAAGTTATTGCTCGGTTACAGGAAGTTTTAAATACAGGGTGTTTCATAATTAATGTCTTTTAAATTTTATTATTATTTACAGATAAATTTTTTAATTGTGTGTTTGTTTGACAATCAGAACATTTGCATCATTTACATCAGAACATTTACATCAGAACATTTGCATTTTTGTGGTTGGATTTTCCTTATTTTCCAAAACGGCTCCACGCCAGCACGCCAAAGTTCAATGCACTTTACGTATGTTTTCAATAGAGATGGCGCATGGCCCGGGTCACCTCTGCGGTGCCTTAGTCGGCCACTCTCTCTTCTTCCGGCCACTCCTGCACAGTCTGCAGTCGGTCCAGCTTTAAAGCAATGCGTCTACTGACATCACTTCTTTGGGTTTTTGACACAGATTTATAGAGCATAATTTTCTGAATCGTATCATACCTTCCATTTCTCCCGATTCACAATAGTTGCTAAAATATTCCAAAGACCCCACGAACTCACTGGTAGCAAAAATTTATCGGGTAGACCCAGAGAACTTACCGCTACTAGAAGTATTGATAGTATCGATTGAACTGCTAGGATATCGTTAGCACCGGCCAATAGCATTTCGATAAAACAGCTCGTGAGCGCTGATAGCAGCAGGCGAACACAGCCTCGACGGCCATTTGTTTGCGACCGTTTGTTTACATCGTGTTCATTCTTCGGTATCGTCGTTCCAATTTATGAATACCAGTGATGTGTCAATCCTGACTGATACGTCGATAAAAAAATCAAACAATACCAATAATTTGTAACCACCAACCCCAAACAAGCACAATTCCCAGACATATTGAATAGGCGGAACGATCGGATTTTATCTCAGGTGCGTCGTTCACGTAACATCTTCTTCCCCTGATTACCTTCACTATAGTGGCGATCATTCTGTCGATATAGAAACAAAAAATAAGCAAAAACAATTAAAGCAAACATTCGACTAAAGTGGCTCCAGATGTGAATTTCATCGTATCCGACCATCAAACCAACAACCAATCCAACCATCAACCATCAACCATCAAACAAAAATAGCTACTTTCCGTAAGACAAATATTTTTGACAATCCAAAACAGTCGACACACTCCGTTGAATTACCCATCGTATCCCAATATACCCACCCTATCCCACCTTAACATTATATTTGAGTTGAGATAGCCATTTTAATGGCTTGACATTGAAATTAAGCATGGTAGCAGTTAACCACAATGATCTAATCAAAAAGATATTCGAGTTTGATTTTGACATCTGTAAAAAATAAGGCCCATGTGTATTTGAATAAGGCCTCTAAACCGACAGCGTCGTCTCTACTGACCCAACTGTTAATGATAGTCGACTTGTTTTAGGGTGAACCTTGGATATATTTGCTACGTTTCAATAGTTTGGTAATTGGTTTGTTTTGTATTCAAAGCGCCAGAATTGTCTCGAAATAATTGTGCCCATACTTTGGCAGCGTAAAGGATTTCTGCGTAGCTCTCTAGAGCTCAATATGACGTCATCAACCCAAATATTAAAACTTAACTTTTTATTAAATTGAGTACTGTTTGCGAGAAACAAATGTCATAATCGTGTTCGGCAGCAATTACTTCATATTTTGCACCACAAGCGGCGTACATTTGACAACTTTTGGGAAGGTCCCTTTAAAGGAAATACTTCACCTTGGATTTTACCAAACACGATTTGATTGTATTTTTTAATACAATTTCTTTTTATATCGTCAAAAATAGCCTTATATCGCGCCGATTCAGGACATAAGGTCGTAAATTTGTATTGTTTATCAAAACTATATGCATACTCTCTGAGTCAGAGTCCTGACGTCACGCGCATGCAAAAAATGGTTCAGTCAATCAGATTCGAAAGTAGTCGCGTAAGGATAGACTCGCATTGGAGATGTGCCAACCGGCGGCCGGCGTTCGCTTGCTAGCACCAGCTGCAAGCTGATTGGCTGATGGTATAGCCTCTGCCCGGGCTAAAACCAGTAGAACATTATTTCGCCAGCACCGCATTCCTTCGCCAAAAAATCAAATATATTCGGCTGGGAAGTCTTTTCAGTCAAGAAAACTTGCAGATAGGGGTTTCCCAACACGGTCTACAAAACTGCTATCTAACTAATGTTGAAGGTGAACTATTTCCTTTAATCGTTATACGGGTTTCCGTCCTGAAAGTAAATGCACTCTTTTGCAGTTGTATGAGCTTTAAACACGTTTAAGACATATAGCAGGGACCTCAATGCTCATTTAGTCCATTATTTCAGAAATTATCAGCGTTAAAAGTTTTTCGTTTTTCAGCGTTTTTCGAGACTAGTATCAGATAACGAGTACTTGATCGGCACTACTGTCCACCACTTTTATCTTAAGATCAATTTTATAGTTTTGAATTATCTGCAAGTCCTACACTGGATCACAAAATTATTATGCAATTCCAAACTGACGGGACTTTGTATTGCTACACACTGTTCGTTGAGGTTTTGTGTTTTTGTGGTTTTCTTTTCTCTGGCCTTTAGTGTTGAGAATTTGGTGGTGGCGTATTAATTTTTTGGCATGAAAACTCATGAAAAATATAGAATTTTATGGGAAAACTAGGTAACTGCTGCTGTCGTTGGAACAAAACAAGTTTATTTTCTTTCAAATATTGCTTATTTTACAGGAATATGCCATAAGTGAGGTGTTTTTATTAGCATAAAAGAGATGACTGGCTCTGCCTCAGCCGGTCCTGCAGAAAATACGCGGTGGCATCGCCGCGCACTTTGGAATGACCTTACGTGCAGAAGAGGTCATTTCCAGAAAAAAATGTGGCTACCGTGGGACTTCTACCACCTTTATAAGTACGTTTTACTATGTAACTCAATTATTCTGGGGAAAAAACGTATAATCCCTTTAACAGGATGCCTTTCTTAGCTCCGCCAGGGTCACGTGCAACAAAACCAGTGGCCCAATGATGCCAGCCAGACATGGACTTCTAGCGGTCCACGGCCAGTCAGTCAGACGACAGATCACTCGCATTCGGAGCTTCAGCCAGGTTCCAGATGGGCTAGGGGCCGAACCTTACTTTCATTGGTCACGGATCTTTAGACGAACCTCTCGAATGCGTTACGCTAGCCATAAACTATGTTCGGAATACAAAATACAGTCAAAACTTCCGCTTCAACTTAGATTTCCCCAAAATTTCTTAATCCAAAGATCCTCCACGTCAACTGATACTGACTGATATTTGTAATATGGCGTATTTTGTCCGGAAGGCGAGAGGATCTGCCCGGAAGGAGGAGGCTGCTGGCATCTTCACCCCTCAGCTATCACTGGCCAGTGGCCCGAGTCTAGGCTATGGCACGTGATATAAATCAAAATTGCCAGCAATTTCCAACAATACTTGTAAATTTGAACGTGCTCTGCCAATTTTTACTATATGTACTTTCTATTTCAAAATTGACATTCTTTATGAAACACCCAGGACCAAGAAAATATTATAAGGTGTTTATTTACCGACAACTGATGAAGAATCAATACCCGAGAACTAAAAATACATTCTAATTATGTCCTGTTCATAGACAGCACTAATAGGTTTCAGTGCTCGTGCATCCAGTTTTCGCGTTTTTCGATGCTTATACCTCTACGGTTTACAGTGCAGCTTTAGCTCCGTGTTCCAAACGGAGCGTTTGCTCCACCGAGTTGCTGCCACCGCCGACCTCCCCAATCCAATTACATTAAACTTTGGGAGTTTGACATGTCTTCTGGAAGTGCGTCCAAAGAGAACATCCATCGCTCCACAGCGGAGACGAGTTTTTCGCAAGAAATATTTCCCGGCCTCTTCCTCGGCGCTGCCACGCTGGCTTTTAGCCGCCAGACCACTAAAAACTTGGCGATGGCGACTCAGTTTCTTACCGCTCCGATGGCCCAGTTTCAGTGTGTCCGCCTCGTCCAAAGGATAGCCACTGGACGACTCTTCTCTCTCGTCCTCTCGTCCTCTCGTCCTCTCGTCCTCTCGTCCTCTCGTCCTCTCGTCCTCTCGTCCTCTCGTCCTCTCGTCCTCTCGTCCTCTCGTCCTCTCGTCCTCTCGTCCTCTCGTCCTCTCGTCCTCTCGTCCTCTCGTCCTCTCGTCCTCTCGTCCTCTCGTCCTCTCGTCCTCTCGTCCTCTCGTCCTCTCGTCCTCTCGTCCTCTCGTCCTCTCGTCCTCTCGTCCTCTCGTCCTCTCGTCCTCTCGTCCTCTCGTCCTCTCGTCCTCTCGTCCTCTCGTCCTCTCGTCCTCTCGTCCTCTCGTCCTCTCGTCCTCTCGTCCTCTCGTCCTCTCGTCCTCTCGTCCTCTCGTCCTCTCGTCCTCTCGTCCTCTCGTCCTCTCGTCCTCTCGTCTCTCTCTCTCTCTCTCTCTCTCTCTCTCTCTCTCTCTCTCTCTCTCTCTCTCTCTCTCTCTCTCTCTCTCTCTCTCTCTCTCTCCTCTCTCCTCTCCCTCTCCCTCTCCCTCTCCCTCTCCCTCTCCCTCCCCCTCTCCCTCTCCCTCTCCCTCTCCCTCTCCCTCTCCCTCTCCCTCCCCCTCCCCCTTTCCCTCTCCCTCTCCCTCTCCCTCTCCCTCTCCCTCTCCCTCCCCCTCCTCCCTCTCCCTCTCCCTCTCCCTCTCCCTCTCCCTCTCCCTCTCCCTCTCCCTCTCCCTCTCCCTCTCCCTCTCCCTCTCCCTCTCCCTCTCGCTCTCTCACTCTCACTCTCTCTCCATTTCCCCCCCCCCCCCATTTTTTATGTAGTTAATTATAGCATTTTCGGTCATTTTGAGTTTTACTATACATACCTTTCCATTCGTAGCCTATTTTTATTTTTATTTCATTACATCGGATTTTTCTCCAACAGTTTGATGTGGTTGAGGCATATATGCCTAAACCACACCAAACTTTTAATTTTCGTTATATCTGGTACATCTACTCTCTACCCCTAACGCTCTCGCTATCATCCCCTTCCTCAGCTGTTCCATAGCATTCGCGGCATCCTCTTGCTCCCGCGTGCGCCACTCTCTCACCGTCACTTCCTCTCCCCGTCACTTCATCTCCCCCTCTCTCTCTCACCGTCACTTCATCTCCCCCTCTCTCTCTCACCGTCACTTCCACTCCCCCCTCTCTCTCTCTCACCGGCCGGCTGCACCGGCTGGCCTGATGGTACGGCTGGGTTTCTCATCTCCTGTCCCACATTCCGATGTCTCGGGTGGGACAATTTTATGTGCTATAACGCGGCTTTTTCTCGGTGTTTTTGCCGCCTCCATGTGGATGTATTTATGGGTGCTTTTATCACGCTGCGGCGCGTCCAACTTCCTAATTCTCACACGCATCCGCCGCTGATGTACTGCCTGTGCAAAAATGAAGCCGTGCCGTCATAAAGTTGACCGAAACCGGAACACGGGCAAATGAGTTCACGTCGGCTCGAGCTATAAATGTTCTGCCAGTGTATCTCCAACGGTGGGTAATGGCCGGCAATGCGATCGTGGCATTGTCTTGGGGTCAAAATCGTAATTTGGTTTTACCCCCTGGGGGTTTTATTTTGTCCCCCCCGGGGGTCGGCGACTCCAATGGAAATCCTCCCGCTGTACGGTGCGCGTGACCTGCGAGTATCAAGTCTGTGTCACCAACCGTCTGACCAGTGGAGCCGGGTAAATTTGTCGCTCAGTCGTCCCACTTTTTGGCACTTGGCACATGCCACGTGGTACCGATCGACTCGCAACCGGTACCAGAAGCTGTCCGCCGTTTTGCCGCATCGAACGGTGCCACCCGCATCGAAATCGGCCCGACCGTTTGGGCTCCACCTGCCAATATGCTCGGCCGGACAGACAAACCGGCTCCTCCCACTTTCCGAGCGACGGCCCAGTGGAAATCTTCGAACTCTGAAAAACATGTAAACATGTTTCTAATTTTTCTACGATTTCGAATAATTTCAATGAACTATTCTGTAAAACCATTTTTGAGCAGAAGTATTTTCTGCAATGTTTAAATTGCTCTAGACATCATGCAATGCTTATGATGTATTCAGTAGAAGTAATTTAGTTCCAGAATTATAAGCGTAATCTTAAAACACCAAAAACAAGCATGCTAAATCTGGTTAACCTTATTATACATTCATAATCTCAGAATTACTCAGCCATATATTGACGTTTAATCCCATTTATTTTATCAATCCACTTTAAAACTATATTAATTGCACATGTATGTATATCAATTGTATACATATATATGTATATATTATAGTAAATATTATATACGCAGCATAATAAATACGCATAATAAAAACACAGCTTAAAACCGCGCGGCAGCTAGCTCAAATCACTATATCCGGCTGCCGGATCAGTCTGTATACATCCAGTCTTTGTATCGGTCGCGACTCACCCGGCCCCCGCCGCCCCCGCCGCCGCCGCCGCCGCCCCCGCCGCCGTCCCCGCCGCCGCCGCCGCCGCCGCCGCCGACGCCGCTCGCCGTATCAAAGCTGCGGCTTGTTGCTGCGGCCGTCATCTCCATATAAATGACGCCGGCGGCGGCGCCGATCTGCTCCGCTCTGCTCCGCTCTGCTCCGATCTGCTCCGCTCGTCTCTAACTTGAGCACACGGAGATTTGGCGGAGGCGGCGGCGGTGGCAGCCGCGCGAGACCGACGCCAAAGCGCTCCGCCAAATCTCATTAAGCTAATCTCTCATTTGCATTTTAAAACAATATGTTGGGATGCGTGTCGCGTGTCAAGCGCTGAGCCGGCCGGTGCGTGCCGCATTGAGAGCGGCCGGGGCGAGTCGGGCCGGGATGGCCGCCATTGTGGTCGCCCGCGTGACGGCCGGCCGCCCGGCCGCCCACGCCAGCCGCCCACGCCAGCCGCCTACGCCAGCCGCCCGGCCGACCACGCCAGCCGCCCACGCCAGCCGCCCGGCCGCCCACGCCAGCCGCCCACGCCAGCCGCCCACGCCAGCCGCCTACGCCAGGGGCCCGGCCGACCACGCCAGCCGCCCGGCCGACCACGCCAGCCGAGAGCTGTTGCAGACTCTGACCCAGACCGGAAGTTAATTTCAGCGGAGAGCCACCCGGCTAGCCGGCTAGAACAATCGGACGAATTAAAATTCACCAGGGAACTCGAATCCTAATTTTCCGGGGCCGTTTATTCTGACAGTCGGAAAATCGCCATCAACTCGGCGTGTCCCGCGGACTGGAGCGAGCCAGTCTCCTCACTGCAGTCTCCTCCCTGCAGCCTCCTCCCTGCAGCCTCCTCCCTGCAGTCTCCTCCCTGCAGTCTCCTCCCTGCAGCCTCCTTCCTGCAGCATCCTCCCTGCATAAGTATCTAGATCAGACGGCCACTGATCACAGCATAAGCGCAATCGATGAGCTAACTCGCCACCACTTCTGATTGGCGAATGACCACCGTGCCCATCAGCCGCCTCAGCGTCGAGCCGTCAATATAGTCAGGACAGGAGACCGTCTTGGCCCGGTCCAGCCTATCGTGGTCCGGTCTGGTCCAGCATATCGTGGTCCAGTCCAGCTTATCGTGGTCCGGCCCGGTCCAGCCTATCGTGGTCCGGTCCGGTCCAGCATATCGTGGTCCAGTCCAGCTTATCGTGGTCCGGCCCGGTCCAGCCTATCGTGGTCCGGTCCAGCCTATCGTGGTCCAGTCCAGATTATCGTGGTCCGGTCCGGTCCAGCTTATCGTGGTCCGGCCCGGTCCAGCCTATCGTGGTCCGGTCCAGCCTATCGTGGTCCGGTCCGGTCCAGCCTATCGTGGTCCAGTCCAGATTATCGTGGTCCGGCCCGGTCCAGCTTATGGTGGTCCGGTCCAGCCTATCGTGGTCCGGTCCGGTCCAGCATATCGTGGTCCGGACCGGTCCGACCGACGCGGCACACCGGCCAGCCATGGTGCTTGAAACCGAGCAAAGTTTAATGGCATTTCCAGCCGAGTATACAATAGGGCTAGCCGATCAATAGCGGCCGCTGGAGGGGTGGCGTGCCGGCACGCGCGGGCGCACTGTCCTCGTGTCTCCGCGCCGCGCCGCGCCGCGCCGCGAGGCCGCCGGCCAGCCGACACTTAATTGAAGCGCACTCTGCCCCGCCGCCGACCCGCGCCGCCCGCAGATCGGCCGGGCATCTCATCAGAAGGCGCAGGTACCGCGCCGCTCGCCCTGCGCCGCTTACGCCGCCAGCAGTGTGCCACTAACGCGGCCCGTCATGCGCCACTGTCACCGCGGCCGCGCCACGTCGGCCGCCGTTGGGGAAGGTCGGCGCCGCCGCCGCCGCCATGACCTGGGACAACTGCGGCGCAGCGGCGCAGCGGCGGCGCAGCAGCGGCGCAGCACGTGGTTTCAGCCGGCAGAGGCGCCGCCGCTGCAAAACAGCCTCCGGGCGCCGGAGCGGCACTCTCAGATTATGGAGTTGGTGGGCGTGCTAAGCAGCGTTATCATAGAGGTTGCGCCGCGCCAGGCGCCCGTCCGAAACGGGCCGAAACGGAGCAAAATAATGTGTTTCGGAGGAAAACAGCATTCAACATTAAACTGCAAACTTCCTTGGCACCGAGCTAGTTTTAGTCTCTTCAACCAATGCGGAATATAAACCAGAAAGAAACAGCGAACAAGTCCAGTGTACGTTGAAGTGGACCACCAATAATGACATGTGGCATTATCGCTGGCCACGTTCGCGGGACATTTCTGAGAGACCTTACTTTGAACTTCTTAGCCTCGCCATGCCCGTCCGCTCCCCCTCTGCTCCAGATCAGTATTTACCTGAAACAAAGGAGAACACAATTAGAACATGGTCCACACCCGGTCAGCAGTCACCCGACTGGTGACAGTAGCTCTCCTGACCGCTGGCGACAGCCGGTCCTCTGCGGTCGCCCGCCCCCCCCCCCCCCCCCGACTCTCCGGTCCGCCGGCCACACCCCCGGGGACGCGACGCGTTAACCCAAATTCATTTAGGGCAACATCTTTAGGTCCGGAATGCACCTGTTGCTCTCCGGCTGTCCGCCGACGACGCTGGTGGCTGGCGAGCCGGCCGACTCAACGCGGCCGGCGGCGGCGGCGGCGGCGGCGGCCGGCCGAATCGATCGCTAGGGCGGCGGCGGCGGCGGCGGCGGCGGCGCCTTCGTGCCTGGAATCCAACTAGGCGCGCCGCCGCCGCCGCCGCCTTAAAATTGGATAGGTCATGATTGAATGGCTGCAGGCAGCTGAGGGCAGGACGGGCGTCGTTAGTGTCGATGGCGCCGGCGGCGGCTGCCGGCTGCCAATACGATGTCACGCGCTCTGCCGCTTCTCAGCGTGTTGGATAGGATCACAATTCACAGTGCACGTCCGACTCCAACAGTGCCAGTCGGTACATCGAATGTCATTGTAGAATGGATGAAAGTGTGCTGCATGCACTTTATTAGAGATGGTGCATTAGGTCTGATGTGCACGTCATATGTCGAAAGAAATACCACAATATTTTGGATGATTCAGTAACTATAAGCACGAGTTAAGACTTCAGTAAGGCTGAAATATTGTTGTACCGGATCCCATGATACACATGCCAGTCATTTATAAAGCCTGGAAGGCCTCTGACCGACGTCTTCCTGGTGTTACGTGGCGTGACGCCCTGCGCTGAGATCGTGCCGGCGGCTCAAAATGCAGTCCTTCACCCCTGCCCTGCGCCTTGACCCAGATCGGCGGCGCGCCCGTCCCGCGCCGCTCAGTTTTTACCAGACCGGCGAACCGCCGCCGGCGCTGGGCCACCGTCCGCCACCCCGCTCTCAGAGCGTCCGCCACCCCCGCTCTCAGAGCGTCCGCCACCCCCGCTCTCAGAGCGTCCGCCACCCCCGCTCTCAGAGCGTCCGCCACCCCGCTCTCAGAGCGTCCGCCACCCCCGCTCTCAGAGCGTCCGCCACCCCGCTCTCAGAGCGTCCGCCACCCCCGTTCTCCGAGCGTTTACCCCAAAACGGCGTGTAACGGTGCACCCCGGCGTGTAACGGTGCCGACCCGGCGCGCCCCCATTCGGCGCGTTACGGCTTTTTGCCGGCGTTTTTGTGAGCCACTGTAGCTGATTTGACTGGGTGCGGCAAAAACGACACGCGAGAGAGCGACAGGTGATCGGACGCGGGCGACACTCTCCGGCCGACCGACCCGGGACGGGACACGGGAGAGAGCGACAGGTGATCGGACGCGGGCGACACTCTCCGGCCGATCGACCCAGGACGGGACACGCGAGAGAGCGACAAGTGATCGGACGCGGGCGACACTCTCCGGCCGACCGACCCGGGACGGGACACGCGAAAGAGCGACAAGTGATCGGACGCAGGCGACACTCTCCGGCCGACCGACCCGGGACGGGACACGGGAGAGAGCGACAGGTGATCGGACGCGGGCGACACTCTCCGGCCGACCGACCCGGGAAGGGACACGGGAGAGAGCGACAGGTGATCGGACGCGGGCGACACTCTCCGGCCGACCGACCCGGGACGGGACACGGGAGAGAGCGACAGGTGATCGGACGCGGGCGACACTCTCCGGCCGACCGACCCGGGAAGGGACACGCGAGAGAGCGACACGTGATCGGACGCGGGCGACACTCTCCGGCCGACCGACCCGGGACGGGACACGCGAGAGAGCGACAAGTGATCGGACGCGGGCGACACTCTCCAGCCGACCGACCCGGGAC
>JAXIVJ010008833.1:0-53702 GCA_036785665.1 Chirona hameri | reverse complement strand
CAACACGATCTACATTTCTAAAAATCAAGAAAAATCCTAAATTTGTGATAGGCAACCCCAAAAAGAGGCAACATGGGGGGGGGACTACAAATCGTATAGGTATTTGTGATCCAACACAGCTGGCTTGTTTATCAACTGATTTGAACGCAGCTAACGGGGATCGATAGAGATTGAATTGGAGATTGATATATGGCGGTGACTTAGAAATTCAAAAATCATAGGCGTGTGCAGGTCACTCAATATGGGGGTGAAGTAAATGGGTATTAAAACCGTTTTTTAATGTTATTTTTTGATAAATGAAATGGTGTGTTATTGTGACATTAGACAAAACAGTTATAAAACATATTTGTTGCTATAGGCGGTACCAGGTTAGTGAAAAAGGGAGGTAAAACAGAGCAAATATTAACTTAGGGAAGATGATACCCAGCACTATAAATAAGTTACTGATTGTAGATAGTTCCTTTTTCATGTTTTATTTCATCATAGGCATATCCAGGATCCAAACTGGGGAGGCGCAATACCTTTTGATAGGTATATTATCCGCTCTTATGATACTAACTAGTCAACAGTGACTATTTCACTTACAACTTCAATTCACATTGCTTACCCACCCTTTTCCCTACCTGGACTCGCCTATTATCTTATAATGGTTTGCAGAGTACCCTCCGGTGCATGTTTCATCCGAAAACTGCAGTATGTCATGTCATTGTAGGCCAATGCATCTTAGTTTCCTTGCAATAATATGACCCCTTTCTTCCTTTCCTGAGCGCGTCTGTGCAAACAAATTACTTCATTCCCTCTCCTGGCCTGACATGTGCATATATCATTATAAATTAACCGTCTATTGCGCCGTAATCGCTGGCATATCGTCATCACCAAGCCAGTCACCCCTTTTGTCATGTGCTTGAAGACGCCCTTGCAACTCTATATGTAATAAGTTATGCAAATAATGGAAAGAAAAACTATCTTTTACATCTTTATAGCTATGCAAGCCCCTTTCATCGCTCTATTGACTTCCCGCCAAGCGTTCCATACTTCCTGGAAACCTCCCCTTTCCAAGTGCCTAAAACCGCCAGTGCCATGCAATTTTTATGATATTTCATGAACATCAACTAATTTACACTTGTTTCAATCACCGTAAACCGATGAAACTCCTTCATACTTGAGGCGGTTAGGAAGAAACCGTGAAGATCGCATTTCCGTATTATCACCAAATGTCGCCGCAGAACCCTCACAAAACCGAACACTGGAACCGTTTCTGTTCAGGTTAATTAAGAACTGAAATGTTTGATCTCAAAGGTGGAATGTAACTGTTACATGTAATATGTAAATGTTACTGTTGCAACTGTTACCATGTAACTGTTACAAAAAGGGTTAAGTCCACACAAAATCTCACACTCGTAGGCGAGTTTCTCTGGCTTGCAGAAAGCATCGCCACACTCATCACACCAGTGATTTTCCGCACCTATCTTTAGGAGATACTCTCCAACATACGTGAGCACGTTCTGGTCGACCGTGTCGTGGCGCTATGCATGGCTAGGTGGGGTGATAGGACCCGGTCTCTGCATGGTCCGTCATGGTCCTTCGGGAGACACGGTCAAATTTAACCCTATTTGTAACAGGCTCCTGGCTACCCCTATTTGTAACAAGGGGGGGGCAGATTCCGCCCCCCCCCCGAGGGTCTCGAGATCTACCCGTCCGATTTTCAAAAATGAAACGGTATTTGGTTCCCCTTAATACGTTCTACATTTCTAAATAATAAAAAAATCTAAATTTTTGATAGGGGGGCAAGAGGGTGGAAAAAACTACAAATTTGAGTGGTATTTTTGATCAAACATAGCTGTCATGTTTATGAACCGATTTTAACAAAACTAATAGAAATCGATAGAGATTGATTTGGAAATTGATATATGACGGTGACGTTTTAAAATTCAAAAATTATAGGCGTGTGCAGGTCACTCAATATGGGGGTGAAGTAAATGCGTAATAAAATCATTTTTTGATGTTGTTTTTTGATAAATGAAATGGTATGTGATTGTAACATTAGACAAAACAGTTATAAATAATATTTGTTTGCCATAGGCGGTACCAGGTTAGTGAAAAAGGGAGGTCAAATTGCAAAACAATATTAACCGCAGACAATTTGCTACCCAGCACTATAAATGTGTTACTGATCGTAGATAGTCCCTTTTTGCATTTTGTACTTCATCATAGGCGTATTCAGGATCCAAACTGGGGCGGCACAAGACCTTTTGATAAGCATATTATCCGTTATTATGATACTAACTAGTCAACAGTGACTATTCCACTTACAACTTCAATTACCATTGCTTACCCCCCCCCCCCTTTTTACCCTACCTGGACTCTCCTATTATCTTATAATCGTTCGTAGAGTACCCTGTGGTGGGTTTTCATCCGAAAACAGCAGTATGTTATGTAATTGTACGCAAATGCCTGCAAAAAAAAAAACTTTATTCCCTTGTATGGCCTCATATGTGCATATATCATTATAAGCTAACCATCTATTGCGCCGTTATCGCTGGCATATCGTCATCACCATGCCAGTCACCCCCCTTTTCATGTGCCTGAACACGCCCCTGAAACTCTATATGTAATAAATTATGCAAATAATGGAAGCAGAAACTATTTTTTACATCTTGATAGCTATAAATGCCCCTTACATTGCTCTATTGGCTTGCCGCCAAGCATTGAATACTTCCTGGAAATCCCCCCTTTTCAAGCCCCTGAAACCGCCTCTGCCATGCAATTTGTATGATATTTCATTAACATCAACGAAGTTGCAGTTGTTGCAATCACCGTAAACCGATGCAACTCCTTCATACTTGAGGCAGTTAGGAAGAAACCGTGAAGATCGGATTTCCGTATTATCGCCAAATGTCGCCTCCGAACCCACCCAAAACTGTGACCTGGAACCGCCTCTGTTCAGGTTAAGAACTCAAAATTTTGACTCCAAATGCGATATTCAATTCTAGGAGAAGTCCTAAAATTGTATGGGCCTACTCCCAGCCGTTCTGGAGATATCTGCGAAAAACATGAGGGGGGCGGAATCCGCCCCCCCTGTTACAAATAGGGTTAATGTGGCTGGGTTTTAATGCTTTGAGTTGTTGCAGTTGATGGCTCTACACCATGAAGATTTGTCATGCTTTGCCATCTTTGATGTTAGCGCATGAGGAACGTCCTGATGGTGTGAAAGCTCAGAATCAATACACAGAATCAGTAGTTACAGGGGCGTCGACACGCGAAAAAAAACTGGTGCGACTTTTTGCTCGGGGGGCGGCACCTAGCATGGGGGCGGCACCTGGCAAGGGGTGCATAACGTTGGTCAAGCTAGCAGCAGGTTCAGCAGATGGATATCCATCTGTAAATGGATATTCAAACTGAAACGGACCCCTCAGATTGGGCCCAAAAGCTCCTAAATCATAGAACTTAACGTCCTGATCATGATGAGCATAAAAGCTAAGCTCGGCCCGACCTAGTTAAGAAGTTACAATGGGTCAAAGGTCGAGGTCATGTGGAGCGGACCCCTACGATTTCACTGAAAATCTACAATATGATACAGTTTCACCTCCTGGTTACGATACGCATAAAAGCTAAGCTCGGCCCGCCTTAGTTAAGAAGTTACAATGGGTCAAAGGTCAAGGTATTTGGGGCGGACCCCTACGATTTCGCTAAAAATCTACAACGTGATACAATTTCACCTCCTGATTACGATACGCATAAAAGCTAAGCTCGGCCCGACCTAGTTAAGAAGTTACAATGGGTCAAAGGTCAAGGTTAACGGAGCGGACCCCTACGATTTCGCTGAAAATCTACAATATGATAAAGTATGACCTCCCGATTACGATAAGCATAAAAGCTAAGCTCGGCCCTCCCTAGTTAAGAAGTTGCAATGGATCACAAGTCGAAATCATCTGAGGGCTAAACTTCATGAAAGTCAACCTTGAGCCTTGCACGCACGTTCTTCGAGTTCGTCGTGTGGTTGCGTCTTCTATCATTGTTATTTATTGTTTATATTGTTGGAATTTGCTTGCGTTCCTTTTAATCTGTGACCTAGGCAATGTACAGCTTTATTGTAATAATCGGGCAGTAATCAGTAGCTGTATAGGGAATAGTTCACCTTTAACATGCATTTTGAACTGAGATAGGAGAATTGCAGGTCCTGGTTCAGGTAAAAAATGGTGCGTTGTAGTGCAATTATTTCATTAATGTCTTGTGCCAATATGTCTTCGCTTGTATTTTTTGTTGAATGTGTTTATTATCACTATGCTGTTATGCATTGAATGCCTATTTCATTTACTTACCATTTTTTTTAGTAAGATACTTCATTGCAATGTGTTAACATGATGGGATCCCAGTCAGACATGCATTCCAAGGTTATTGCAAATAAGATGGTCTGCTTCCCCCCAAAAGTATAAACTACATATACAAGGGCGTAGCCAAGGGGGGTGGCAAGGGGGTCATAGCCCCCCCCCCCCTGGAAGCCAGGCGGGCCCCTCTGGCGACCGAGCGAGGGCCCCCTGGGGCCGAAGGCCCCAGTGTTTTGGATGGTGTCAGGCGCCCACAAAACGCCTTAGAGCGCATAAAAGAACGCCCACAAACCTAAACAAATTGGGACACAAATAAATAACAGCACTTGCTTGTTTGTTAAAGGCATGTATATGTAAATACGTAGACAAGGGCCCAAACCAGTCTGGAGAGGGCCCTCTATCAGCTTTTGAAGGGCCCGGCCGATCTGCAGAGAGCCCCTGCCGGCATTTAGAGAGCCCCTGCCGGTTATAGAGGGCCCTCTGTCGGCCCTTATAGGGTCCTGCCGATCTGTAGAGGGTCTCTGCCGATCTGGAGAGGGCCCCTGCCAGCCTTTAGAGGGCCCTGCCGATCTGTAGATCGCCCTGCGAATCTGTAGAGGGCCCCTACCGGCATTTATAGGGCCCTACCGACCTGTAGAGGGCCTTCTTCCAGCCTTTAGGGGCCCTGTCGAACTGCAGTGTCCCAGCCAATCTGCAGAGGGCCCTCTGCTGGCCTTCAGAGGGCCCACTGATCTTTAGAGGGCCTCTGCCGGCATTTAGAGGGCCCTGTCGACCTGTAGAAGGCCCTCTTCCAGCTTTTAGGGGCCCTGTCGATCTGCAGTGTCCCAGCCAATCTGCAGAGGGCCCTCTGCCGGCCTTTAGAGGGACCTCCCAGACCAGCCGAGTGCCATGTTACACCGCCTGATGATTCTCTCACAGCTGGGTCTGGAGCCCTCTCAGACCAGGATTTGGGGCCCTCTCATACTGGGGCCTGTGGTAATCTTAACCGGCATTTCATATGACTCTGCCGGCCTTCTCAGTCTCAGACCGGACGAGGGCCCCTCTAACCGGCCTGGGCCCCTCTGAGATCGGCTAAGGCTCTCACGGACCAGCCGAGGGCCCCTTGATATCACCTGAGGGCCCTCTCAGGCCCCGGCCTGGGACCCCTCAGGCTGGGGCCAGGGGCCATCTTAACCAGTCTAGGGCCCTCAGACCAGAGTCTGGGCACTCCCAGACCAGCCAAGGGCTGCCTAGGTTCCAGAGGACCCATCTGGCCTCCATGAGGCCCACTCAGGCTTCCAGAGGGCCTACTCGGACCTCCAGAGGACCCGCTCTGGCCTCCAAGGCAGGGGCCCATCTGGTTTCCAGAGAGCCCCTCTGCCTTCCAAAAGGTCTGTCTGGCTTCCAGATGGCCCCTCTGTGCTTTTCAGAGGACCACTATTTGTCTTCCAAAGGGCAAATAGTGGTCCGAGTCCTGGCATCTGGCATCCAATGGGCCAGTTCTGACCTCCTGAGGGCCCACTTGGACCTCCAGAAGGCACACTCTGGCACCCAGATATCTCACTCTGATTTACAGAGGCCCCACAGGCCTCCAGTTGGCCCCTCTGGCTTCCAATGGTCCCCTTCTGGTTTATAGTGAGATGGGCCCACTCTAGCTTCCAGGGGCCCTCTGATCTGCAGAGGGCACCTCTGATCTCCAGAGGCCCTCTCTGGCCCCCAGAGGGCCCGCTCTCGCCAACAGAGGGCCCACTTAAAGACCCCCAAGAGGCTCATTCGAAACTCCACCTCCTGAGGACCCACTCCGGCTTCCAGAGGGACTCTCACCTCCGGAGGACCCAATCTGGCCTCCAGATGGCCCACCCTGGCATCCAGAGGGCCCGCTCTGACCTCCTGAGGGCCCAGTCTGACATTCAGAGGGGCCCATATGGCTTCCAGTTGGGCCCACTCTGATCTGCAGGGTCCCGCTCTGGCCTCTAGAGGGCCCACTGCGCCTCCAGGGAGACCATTTAGACCCACAAGATGACCCATTCTGGCCTCCAGCGGGCCCACTCTGAACTTCAGAGGGCCCACTCTGGCCTGCAGAGGGCCTTCTGGCCTCCAGAGGGCCCTCATGTCTCCAGAGGGCTCCTCTGGCTTCCAGAGGGCCCACCCTGACCCCCAGAAGGCTCACTCGGGCTTCCAGTTGGATCCACTGATCTACTGGGGCCCTCTGGTTTCCAGAGGGCCCACCCTGACCCCCAGAAGGCTCACTCGGGCTTCCAGTTGGATCCACTGATCTACTGGGGCCCTCTGGTCTCCAGAGGGCCCACTCGGGCCTCCAGAAGGCTCACTCTGTCCTCCGGAGGGCCTATTTTGAGTTGAAGAGGGCGAAATCTGGTTTGTAGAGGCATATTTTGGCTTGTGAAAGGCAGATTTTGAGCTAAAGTGGTCCATTTGGGCCTACATTTGCCTTCAAGGTGGATGGATTTTCATGTTGGTGGATTTTCATGCATAGGACCAAACTTAGCATGACATTTCCACCACAATCAAAGCATATGTAGCAAATAGGTACATACATGCATAATATAAATATCTGCTGAACAAAAAATAGGCCCAAATCATAACACCCAACAGGGGTGGGCCCCTCATTGGCATTGTGCCGAGGGCCCCCTGCTCGCATGGGAGGGCCCTTGAGCTAATTGCCCCCCCCCCCTGGGCAAATTCCTGCCTACGCCCCTGTACATATATCATATATAATTCTAACAAAGGTTTGCTATTGTTGCAGACGGAAACATCATGCAAGCCCTGGCATTTAAGCTGGAACTGTCAGCGGCACGCTTCAAATCCTCCAGAGATTCTGCAGCTTATCACCGACGTCGGGATATCCTCTCAGAAGTTCTTGCAGCGCATGCACAAATTCAATGTGCACTCTGGAATGGGAGCTCTGGCAACAGCCGGCCTGTGAAATTCCGACAGCTCAGCTCCATGCCAGTCTGTACAGGCGAGTGAAGCTCCATGCCAGTCTGTGCAGGCGAGTGAAGCTCTATGCCAGTCTGTGCAGGCGAGTGAAGCTCCATGCCAGTCTGTACAGGCGTGTGAAGCTCCATGCTAGTCTGTGCAGGCGAGTGAAACTCTATGCCAGTCTGTGCAGGCGAGTGAAGCTCTATGCCAGTCTGTGCAGGCGAGTGAAGCTCTATGTCAGTCTGTGCAGGCGAGTGAAGCTCTTTGCCAGTCTGTGCAGGCGAGTGAAGCTCTTTGCCAGTCTGTGCAGGCGAGTGAAGCTCTTTGCCAGTCTGTGCAGGCGAGTGAAGCTCTATGCTAGGCTGTGCAGGCGAGTGAAACAGACGAAGCTCTTTGCTAGTCTGTGCAGGCGAGCGAAGCTCTATGCCAGTCTGTGCAGGCGAATGAAGCTCTATGCCAGTCTGTGCGTTCCCGAGGCGCGATGGCTACCGCGGCGGCAGGGACGGCTATCAGGGCGGCCGGTCGCCGCTGCCCGAGACGGACCCGCCATCGCCGCCCGAACAGCCGCCGCCGCCGCAGCAGCCGCCGTTGCCGCCGGATGACTGAGCCGCCCCCCGTCTCCACCGCCAACACCGACAAAGGAAGACGGAGATGCTGGCTCAGCAGGTGACGCTCAGCAGCAGACGACAAATTCTCAGCACAAATGGGTCCAGGCCCCGGGCCGGGGACACCCGCCCACCAGAGGACAGCATCCCACCCGCGGCGGTCCGCCAACCTAAGGTCAGCCGGCAGGTAGAGGGCAGTATCAGCCGGCTGGCCGCGGAGGCAGCGGCCACCATGACCAGTTCAACCAGTACAACCAGTACGGAAAGGAGCAGCAGGGATACTCGGAGGAGGGATACGACACCGACGCGTCGTACGTACGGCCAACAGGGAGACGGCTACGGCCAGGAGTACCCGGAGGAAGAACAGTACAACGATGAGAACGACTACGGTTGTCGATTGTGGCGGTGACAACGCGCGACGATGGAGGACGTGCGTCGGTCCTGCTGTTCGTTCTTCAATGTGTAAATCCACTTGCCCGCTGGGTACGCACCACTTGTAGTGTTTAGATGTTTGTATGGTGTATGTGTAAAACGAACTTGCAAGGTTCTCAAAGTACAACAAAACTTATTGTACATGATCCATGACTTGTACATTGTGTTATGGTAATAGCTTCGTGATTCATGTTATGTAATTTATTTTTGTAATCAGTGTTACTTGATATGGCGACAGAGACGTTGGTGATCCATGTATGCTATTATCTGGCGAGTCGCGTCCTACAGCGATACACAGTGTCCACATGACATCACGATTATACGTAACTCAAATCAGAACGCTGCATGTTCTGCATGTTCGTTCTGCATGTTCGTGCGAGTGTATTGCGAGTTCGTTCGTGGGAGTGTGCGATGTTCGTGCCAGTGTCAAACCAACCAATAGAACATGCCTCTTCCCACATGGGCTTTTAATGTCACCACCAGGGGGCAGGACAGGAGGGTACTGTAGCGAGATACATTTTAAATTGTCCAAAAGAAACAGAGGGAAAAAGAAGAAAGTATAGAGATAAGCAGAAGAATAGAAACATTCTAAAAGCAAAAGCTATGTGTAATTTTAAAATTGAACATGGAAGGAGCGGCGGCCGTGTGCACACCAAACACTTCAACAGTGGAGACGCCGGCTGAAGCCCCCCACGCAGGCAACAAATACCCTCGTTCCGACCTGTGTACCGCCAGGGTGTCGCTATTAAGGCACCAGGCCCATTAAAAGACACCATAACAGCAGCTGCGCGGCGCCATTAAGCGTGAGCGCCGGCTAGCGGCCCGGGTCACGTACGGCGCTCGGCAGAAGCCTCTGCGCAGGATCCTGACCCAGATCACGGCAGCAAGCTCCGCCTCTGGGCCGCTGTAGACAGCAGTTCCGGCCGCCGCAGGCATCCACAGGCCGTTGCAGCCGGGTGAGAAGGACCAATGACAGGACAGCAAAAGGGAATCGAAAATTAAAACCGAGTGGAGAAAAAATCACGGCAGCAAGGCGCCAATCTGGCAACTGACCTGATTTTTCAAGCAAAAAGTTGATAAAAGGGCCTGCAAGAGGGGTGAAAGGTCGGCAGATCGAACAGCAGAGCAGCAAGGACGGGACCAATCTTCAAATTGCCGATAGTGCGCCCAGGCCTCCAAACAGTCCAAGTAAGTTTCAGAGGAACAGAGTTCGGCAGTGAGAAGGGACGGAAGTAGGTTGGGGCCGCGGCTCCTCGCCGCGAGCCTCAGTCTCAGAGGAGACAAGATGGGGCAGTGAGTAGGGACGGAAGCAGGCTGAGGCCGCGGCTCCTCGCCGCGAGCCTTAGTCTCAGAGAAGCCGCGTCAAGGACCATCACAAGTCAGCCTTCAAGATTTGCTGTTGTTTAGTTCTATAAATTTCATACTGGAGAAAGTAGCCGCATTTCACATCAAGTAAGGTCGGAAAGTCTACAATCCTTATACCCTCCTTATAATCCATGGTCAGTTAATTTGTTGTGCATCCGAACACCATACAAATTTAATTTGCAGTGTTTCGGCCGGTTTTTTTCTTCTTCTTCGTCGTTTTGTTCTTCTCTCATTGAACTCCCCTGCTATTTGGGCATTTGTTTGGTCATGTAGTCACGATATTCTTAATTATGCCTACGCGAGTATGTGTATGGTTGAAAAATTATCATATATTGATTGCCTGACTAGTTATAACTTCTAACGTAAATCAAAACTCTGATATGGTTTGGACGTTTATGTTTGCGTCTTTTATAACTCTCGTGCTTTAAATGCAACCGATTATGGAGCTTGTGCCAATGCTGGTGGTGGTCGCCGATGGGATTTATTTGACTGGTTGACTGTTCGAACTGATGTGACTGATGTGACTGGCTGAATTTTGTTGACTCTATTCGAACTGCTGCCTATAAGACGAATGATATTGTATTCACGAGACAATTAACTTGAACTATCGGTGCACAATTTTCTGTAAATATAGCCTTGTGTGAATTACCTAGTACTCTAATTCGGAATGTGACTGAAAGATGGATTGAGGAAGGAATATCAATGAGATGAAGCGCTAGCTTGAGGGGAAGTCACGTAATATAATTAGTAATGTTAACGTAAAAATATATATGTAGGGACAAGCGATGATGTGACTTCAATGCTTCCAAGGCAGGGTAATGCAATTTTTGCGGCTAGATGTGATGAAATACTCAATTCAAGGTTCCGAAGTTTAATGTTTATTTTGGTGAACAATGTTTACTGATATATTGAAGGCCAACTGTTTCTGGTAAAACCCGAGTGATGTGATAATTATGTAAAATACCCGTACTGAAAATTTTCAGGAATGGCTAACCCGATTGCCAGCAGACAGGGTGACCGATATTTTTTCTTAACCTTGACATTCAATTATCCGGTTCGGTTGATTATTTGGTCTGATTGGTGACATTTTCAAATCCGGTCAAATTAACTTCACTGTGGTTAATTTGCAATTTAATCTGTAAGCCTTTTTACGCAATCTTTGATGTCAGGATCGGTTGATGACAGGGTCATCATTTCAACGTTTCGGCATATACAAACAGATCATTTAGGGATTGTGTCGTGAGGATTTTGATAAACAGGTCTTATTGACGAATTGTCGAGTATGTGCTAATATTGTTTCCACACAGCCCTAAGCCGCCGATAATTGCAAGACTTTTAATTTAATTTTGTTAAGCAACGTTATTTTCATTAAGTTCAAAGCTAACTGAGTAAAGTAAATATTTCCCAAGGAAAAGGAAAGTGAGGAAGGCTGTGTTGGAATGTTTACGATTCTCGCAGTTAACTGTCTCCTTAACAAGCGCGAAATTATGGGATGGTTGTTTGCTCTATGGAAAGATATGGCGGTATGATACAAATCACGGGCATGTACAATTTCGTCCCTGTTCATCTCGCTGTTAAAAATTAACGCCAGAATAAAATCGCTGTCATGAAAAATTCGCACAAGTGTCCACACGGCCAGCGTCACCGATCACCGCTACCGGCCGCTGGGACACTGACCCCACGCGCCCGATCCCAAAACACATGACGTCATGAACCCCCTCCCCTGGACGAGAGGGTCCGGCCAGACGGTCAGACGCTAGCCTAACGAGGGGAAAACCCGTGGATTTCGCTCAGGTGGGACAGTTGTTGTACATACAGAAAAGTACTGAGCACCAAGTACCAGGTGTCCGTACCGAGTACCGAGTGCCGAGTACCCAGTACCGAGTATCGAGTACCGAGTACCGAGTACCGAGTACCGAGTACCGAGTACCGAGTACCGAGTACCGAGTACCGAGTACCGAGTACCGAGTACCGTGTACCGAGTACCGAGTACCGTGTACCGAGTACCGAGTACCGAGTAACGTGTACCGATTACCGAGTACCTAGTACCGTGTACCGAGTACCAAGTACCGAGTACCGAGTACCGAGTACCGAGTGCCGAGTACCGAGTACCGCGTACCAAGTACCGAGTACCGATAACCGAGTAACCGAGTACCGAGTACCGAGTAGTGAGTACCGATTTCTGAGTACCCATTCCTGAGTAACGAGTACCGAGTACCGAGTGTCGAGTACCGAGTGCCGAGTACCGAGTACCAGGTGCCGAGTGCCGAGTACCGAGTACCGAGTACCAAGTGCCGAGTACTGAGTACTGAGTACTGAGTACTGAGTATCGAGTACCGAGTACTGAGTACCGATTACCAATTACAGAAACACGACCCGTGGTACACTATAGTCACAAAATACACTACACAATGCACACTACACAAAACACTACACAATATACACTACACAATATACACTACACAATATACACTACACAATATACACTACACAATATACACTACACAATATACACTACACAGCATAAACTACACACACTCCACAAATACACTACAAGTGGTATCACGCCGGCGACGCTTCTTCACGCTAACAGTTATAAGATAAATACATATATACATACATACATACATACATACATACATACATACATACATACATACATACATACATACATACATACATACATACATACATACATACATACATACATACATACATACATACATACATACATACATACATACATACATACATACATACATACATACATACATACATACATACATACATACATACATACATACATACATACATACATACATACATACATACATACATACATACATACGTACGTACGTACATACATACATACATACATACATACATACATACATACATACATACATACATACATACATACATACATACATACATACATACATACATACATACATACATACATACATACATACATACATACATACATACATACATACATACATACATACAAACATACAGGCAAACAGGCATACAGGCATTCAGGCATACAGGCATACAAGCACACAGGCACACAGGCACACAGGCACACAGGCATACAGGCATACAGGCATACAGGCATACAGGCATACAGGCATACAGGCATACAGGCATACAGGCATACAGGCATGCAGGCATGCAGGCATGCAGGCATGCAGGCATACAGGCATACAGGCATACAGGCATACAGGCATACAGGCATACAGGCATACAGGCATACAGGCATACAGGCATACAGGCATACCGGCATACAGGCATACAGGCATACAGGCATACAGGCGTACAGGCATACAGGCATACAGGCATACAGGCATACAGGCATACAGGCATACAGGCATACAGGCATACAGGCATACATACACATACTTGGAATCATGCATGCATACTGTACGTACACTACATACAAACGTGCAGACGCACGCCCAGAGACAACCGTGCGCGTGGAGCCGGGGCAAATAGGATACAACGCACGAGGGAGGTATGACGATAACAGCATGGTGTAAACTGACAGTGGGAAATAATAGACAAGCTTGTGAGGAGGCCTAGACAATACGTAGCCGCGCCCCTGTGCGTAATATGCCTGCCGACACGGTCTGCTGCACAACGGGTGATGGGGGAAAGGGGGTGGAGTTGAATGGGAATTCAACTAAGAGGAGACCCTTTTAACAAAAGATGGCAAAGGTCTCAGATGTATAGACCGGTTTCGGTGGGAATATTTAGTTCGGAAGGAGAAAGTTGTGTTTCCAGGAGAATGGGAGTTAGATGATGATGAGATTGTTTGTTTTTTTGGGTCCATTCCGCGATGCCAAGAAGTGAGCTGGATCGCGCGCCATAAGTCGCGAAATACTGGCGGGCACTCGAAAGAGTCCGGTAACGCCAGGTTCTGGGAAACCAGGAGGGCCAGAATGGCCATCCGCCCCAGATAAATGCCGTAGGAGGAGTCAGGGTGCTGGGGTGGCGACGTGTGAGGGCCAGCAGGGCCATCCGCCTCAGGTAAATGCCGTAGGAGGAGTCAGGGTGCTGAGGTGGTGACGTGTACGGGCCGGAATGGCCATCCGCCCCAGATAAATGCCGTAGGAGAAGTCAGGGTGCTGGGGTGGCGACGTGTGAGGGCCAGAATGGCCATCCGCCTCAGGTAAATGCCGTAGGAGGAGTCAGGGTGCTGAGGTGGTGACGTGTGCGGGCCGGAATGGCCATCCGCCCCAGATAAATGCCGTAGGAGAAGTCAGGGTGCTGGGGTGGCGACGTGTGAGGGCCAGAATGGCCATCCGCCTCAGGTAAATGCCGTAGGAGGAGTCAGGGTGCTGAGGTGGTGACGTGTGCGGGCCGGAATGGCCATCCGCCCCAGATAAATGCCGTAGGAGGAGTCAGGGTGCTGGGGTGGCGACGTGTGAGGGCCAGAATGGCCATCCGCCTCAGGTAAATGCCGTAGGAGGAGTCAGGGTGCTGAGGTGGTGACGTGTGCGGGCCGGAATGGCCATCCGCCCCAGATAAATGCCGTAGGAGGAGTCAGGGTGCTGGGGTGGCGACGTGTGCGGGCCAGAATGGCCATCCGCCCCAGATAAATGCCGTAGGAGGAGTCAGGGTGCTGGGGTGCCGACGTGTGAGGGCCAGAATGGCCATCCGCCTCAGGTAAATGCCGTAGGAGGAGTCAGGGTGCTGAGGTGGTGACGTGTGCGGGCCGGAATGGCCATCCGCCCCAGATAAATGCCGTAGGAGGAGTCAGGGTGCTGGGGTGGCGACGTGTGCCGGCCGGAATGGCCATCCGCCCCAGATAAATGCCGTAGGAGGAGTCAGGGTGCTGGGGTGGCGACGTGTGGGCCGGAATGGCCATCCACCTCAGATAAATGCCGTAGGAGGAGTCAGGGTGCTGAGGTGGCGTGGATTGGCGATTGGGGCACCACGGAAACCGCAGTAAGTCGTGGATCCCAGCAGCAGTGTGCGGCAGGAATGGATCCAGACAGAAAAGCATGTGTGAGGTTATTCATATTTTCATTTGGTTGATTTAATAGTTAGAGTGGAAAGTTATCCATAGTGAAGAGCTGAGTACATCGGAGACGAAATTCGCTCAGTGAACCAGCTGTTACCCTGGTGCGTTCCCTGTGTAACACTACGCACCACTGGTGGGGATAGGAAAAGAGAGAGGGGTCGGGAGGACGAACCTGACAGTTTACTGCAAAGTATGAAAGATATTGATGATTGATTGAATGTCTGGGGAGAGTCTGAGTGAAAGGATGTATGAATGTGTTAGTTCCAGTGGGAGTTCGTCCTCAGCGTAGCGTTGCACTGGGTATGCAGAATATACATGGAACCGATCACAGAACTCACGGTGTGATAATCTGAGAGACAAGCCGTTGGTGAAATTATGTAAGGAGGAGCCAGAGGGCCATTGGTGCCGGCTCACGGACAAGGAAACCCGGACCTTATTCCACCGGACCAATTCCCGATTAACTCGCTAAATTTCACCACCCCCACCCTAACCGTGCAGCGACCTATGTGCTCGCCGATGATTGACCTGCCTCCAAAATAAAAATGTATGTACAGGTTGAGCTCGATTCTGCATTTTAACCACAAAATTTAGTCTTATCTCGAAAACACGGGGATATAACATTCTGAAAATGCCATATTTCGACTCCTGATCTCAAGAAAACCCCGTGAACAAAATTTTAATAATGTTGCAAATTGTTGACAATTGTTGCAAGCAGTTCTAATTGTTGCAGATTAAGCCAGAGAGCCTCAAAATTTATGTCATTCCATTCAGCGGCCCAAAATTAACCAGAGAAAGAGTTTTCAAAAATTTCAAAAAATGTTGCAATGCTACACAAAATGGCAGAACCATGCAGAAGCGAAAACCCGTTACAGTACCAGGTCAGACCACCAGGGGCAGGACAGGAGGTACCAGGTCAGACCACCAGGTGGCAGGACAGAAGGTACCAGGTCAGACCACCAGGGGGCAGGGCAGGAGATACGAGGTCAGACCACCAGGACAAGAGGTACCAGGTCAGACCACCAGGGGCAGGACAGGAGAGTATCAGTTAAGACAACTAGGGGGCAGGCCAGGAAGGTACCAGGTCAGACCGCCAGGGGCCAGGAAAGGAGGGTACCAGGTCAGACCACCAGGCGTCAGGACAGGAGGTACCAGGGGGCAGGACAGGAGGTAACTGATAAGACCACCTGGGGCAGGACAGGAGGGTACCAGTTGAGACCACCAGCGGGGGGGGGGGGAGCGGGGCAGGAGGGTACCACTCAGACCACCAGGGGGGGGGGGGGGGTAGGACAGGAGGGTACCAGGTCAGACCACCAGGGGCAGGACAGGAGAGTATCAGACAAGCCCACCAGGGGGCAGGACAGGAGGGTACCAGGTCAGAGCACCAGGCGACAGGATAGGAGGTGCCAGATCAGACCACCAGGGGGCAGGACAGGGGGGGTACCAGGTCAGACCACCAGGGGCCATGACAGGAGGGTACCAGGTCAGACCACCAGGTGGCAGGACAGGAGGTACCAGGTCAGACCACCAGGTGGCAGGACAGGAGGTACCAGGTCAGACCACCAGGTGGCAGGACAGGAGGTACCAGGTCAGACCACCAGGGACAGGACAGAAGGTACAAGATACGACCACCAGGGGAAGGACCGAGGGTACAGGTCAGACTACCAGGGGGCAGGACAGGAGGGTACCAAGTCAGACCACCAGGGGCAGGACAGGAGGTACCAGGTCAAACCACCAGGGGCAGGACAGGAGGTACCAGGTCAGACCACCAAGGGGCAGGACAGGAGGTACCAGGTCAGACCACCAGGGACAGGACAGGAGGTATCAGGTCTGACCACCAGGGCAGGGCAGGAGGTACCTGGTCAGACCACCGGAGGGCAGAACAGGAGGGTACCAGATAAGACCACCAGGGGAGGACAGGAGGTACCAGATACGACCACCAGGGGGCAGGACAGGAGGTACCAGATAAGACAACCAGTGGAGGACAGGAGGATGCCAGATTAGAACCCAAGGGGCAGGACAGGAGGGTACCAGATAAGAACCCAGGGGCAGGACAGGAGGGTACCAGGTCAGACCACCAGGGACAGGACAGGAGGTACCAGGTCAGAATACCAGGGGGCATGACAGGAGTTACCAGATAAGACCACCAGGGGCAGGACAGGAGAGTACCAGTTCAGACCACCAGGGGGCAGGACAGGAGGGTACCAGGTCAGACCACCAGGGCCAGGACAGGAGAGTATCTGATAAGACCACCAGGGGGCAGGACAGGAGGGTACCAGGTCAGACCACCCTATGGGCCATGACAGGAGGGTACCAGGCCAGAGCACCAGGCGACAGGACAGGAGATACCAGGTCAGACTACCAGGGGGCATGACAGGAAGTACCAGATAAGACCACCAGGGTCAGGGCAAGAGGTACCAGGTCAGACCACCAGGGTCAGGACAAGAGGTACCAGGTCAGACCACCAGGGGGCAGGACAGGAGGGTACTAGGTCATACCACCAGGGGACAGGACAGGAGGGTACCAGGTCAGACCACCAGGGGGCAGGACAGGAGGGTTACCAGGTCATACCACCAGGGGCAGGACAGGAGGGTACCAGATCAGACCACCAGGGGCAGGACCCTGACCCCCCAGTGGATCAGACACCCTGACCCCAGTTGCCTTCCCTGGTACCCTGTCCCCTGGTGGTCTTATCTGGTACCACCTGTCCTGCCCCTGGTGGTCTGACCTGGCACCTCCTGTCCTTCCCCTGGTGGTCTGACCTGGTACCTCCTGTCCTTCCCCTGGTGGTCTGACTTGGTACCTTCTGTCCTGCTCCTGGTGGTATGACTTGGTACCTTCTGTCCTGCCCCTGGTGGTCTGACCTGATACCCTCCTGTCCTGTACCCTGGTGGTCTGACCTGGTACTTCCTGTCCTGCACCCTGGTGGTTTGACCTGGCACCTCCTGTCCTGCCCCCTGTCTTATCTGGTACCTCCTGTCCTGCCCCCTGGTACCTTCTGTCCTGCCCCTGGTGGTCTGACCTGGTACCTCCTGTCCTGCACCCTGGTAGTCTGACCTGGTACCCTCCTGTCCTGCCCCCTGGTGGTCTTATCTGGTACCCTCCTGTCCCTGGTGGTCTGACCTGGTACCTCCTGTCCTTTCTCCTGGTTGTCTGACCTGGTACCTTCTGTCTTTCCCCCTGGTGATCTGACCTAGTATCTCCTGTCCTGTCCCCTGGGTTCTTATCTGGTACCCTCCTGTCCTCCCCTGGTGTTCATATCTGGTACCTCCTGTCCTGCCCCCTGGTGGTCTGACCTGGTACCCTCCTGGCATGCCCCCTGGTGGTCTGACCTGGTACCCTCCTGTCCTTCCCCCTGGTTTTAGCTGGTACCTTCTGTCTTGCCCCATGGTGGTCTTATCTGGTACCTCCTGTCCTGCCCCTGCTGGTCTGACCTGGTACTCTCCTGTCCTGCCCCCTGGTGGTCTTAACTGGTACCCTCCTGTCCTTCCCCCTGGTTTTAGCTGGTACCTTCTGTCTTGCCCCATGGTGGTCTTATTTGGTACCTTCTGCCCTGCCCCTGGTGGTCTACCCTGGTACTCTCCTGTCATGCCCCCTGGGGGACTGACCTGGGACCCTCCTGTCTTGCCACCTGGTTGTCTGACCTGGTGCCCTCCTGTCCTTCCCCCTGGTGGTCTGAACTGGTACCCTCATGTCCTGTCCCTGGGTTCTTATCTGGTACCTCCTGTCCTGCCCCTGGGTTTTTATCTGGTACCCTCTTGTCCTGCCCCAGTTGGTATTATCTGATACCTCCTGTCCTGCCCCTGGTGGTCTGACCTGGTACCCTCCTGTCCTGCCCCTGGGTTCTTATCTGGTACCCTCCCGTCCTTCCCCCTGAGTTCTAATCTGGCATCCTCCTGTCCTCCACTGGTGGTCTTATCTGGTACCTCCTGTCCTGCCCCTGGTGGTCTGGCCTGGTACCTCATGTCCTGCCCCTGGTGGGTGGTCTGACTTGGTACCCCCCTGTCCTGCCCCCTGGTAGTCTGACCTGTACCATCCGGTCCTTCCCCCTGGTGGTCGTATCTGGTACCTTCTGTCCTCCCCATGGTGGTCTTATCTGGTGCCCTCCTGTCCTGCCCTCCGGTGGTCTGACCTGGTACCTCCTGCCCTGCCCTGGTGGTCTAACCTGGTACCTCCTGCCCTGGTGGTCTAACCTGGTACCTCCTGGCCTGTCCCTGGTGGTCTGACCTGGTGCCCTCCTGGCATGGCCCCTGGTGGTCTGACCTGGTACCTCCTGTCCTGCCACCTGGTGGTCTGACCTGGTGCCCTCCTGTCATGGCCCCTGGTGGTCTGACCTGGTACCTTTAGCGACGCTATGTATCGGTCACTAACAATTGCTTCGTATACGCGACATGAATACGTATATTGTTCTGGTCAGCAACACGTCCGAACGGTTCGAGGGTCCCGGCAAGAAGAAGGAAGACGCTAAGTGCGTGAGCGCGGAGTCGGACGGAGAAACAGATATTTGAAATAAGAAGTTGGTGCATTGATGAACATAGGTGAAAATGATAATTCGAATATGAAATCATTAATGAAAGAGAAATACACAGTTGCATGAGATTCTGAAGGTGAATAATGCAGGTATGAAAAAGTATTGAAGAACTGGTGCTGCAGCCTAGCGGCCAGCGCACGCACTATGAATGCAGCTGCTGTCGCAGCGGCAGTGGCGGCGCTGCTGTCGCAGCGGCGGCCTGGGCGAGTCACAAGCAAGATGCAATGACGCCCACATTGCTCCCCCCCCCTAGACGCGTCCACCAAAGGTGACGCGGCGGTAACGCGCTGGCGGTTGCACCGCGCGACCCGAGCGGGTCCGCAAGATGGGGCGTGGCAGGGCGACGGGAGGCGGAGGCTGGACGACTGGCATTGGCGTCGCAGCGGGTGCGGCTGCTGGCGATGCCGCTGCCAGCCCGGCAGCGGGCGGAAGGCGTAGTCCTTGGTCGGGTGGCGCCGTCTCGCTGTGGTCCGGCGGGCGCAGGAACAGCTCCTGGGTCTGGTGGTGATGGGCCGGGTGCCGCGGCAGGTTGCCGCACGGTTGGCGACAGGTGGATAGGGTAGGTGGCGCTGTCGGCGGTGGTGCGTTGTCCAGGTGGGCAGGTTTGACACGGTCCACCGAGACGACGTCATGCCGGGTACCGCGGTCCACGGTCACCGTCTTCGGGCTCCGTGCCACGTTGCGGTAGGGTCCGTCGTACGGCGGAGCGAGCGGAGGCTTCACCGCGTCGTGCCGAACGAACACGTGAGAGGCGTGCTCCAGAGCGCGCGGCACGTAGGGGCGGCCTGCAGCTGTTCGCGGCGCCGTCGGTCGCAGCGCCCTCATGGTGCGCTGCAGGTTGGCCGCGAACGATGCAGGCGTTGGAGGCTCTGTCTTGGCCGGGGCGATGAGCTTGTTGGGCAGACGCAGGGGCGTGCCGTAGACGAGCTCCGCTGCGCTGCAGCCGATGCTGCAGCCTCAGCGCGGAGCGGATGCCGAGCATCACCAGCGGGAGGGCGTCTGTCCAGCGGGTCGGTGGAGACGCACGCGGTGCCGCGGCTCGGTGGAGACGCACGCAGTGCCGCCGTGAGCTGGCGGTGCGGCGGTGGCGACCTGGACTGACGGCGTCCGTCCAGTGGTCGGCGTGCAGCCGCGCGCAGTGCCGCCGTGAGCTGGCGGTGCGGCGGTGGCGACCTGGACTGACGGCGTCCGTCCAGTGGTAGGCGTGCAGCCGCGCGCAGTGCCGCCGTGAGCTGGCGGTGCGGCGGTGGCGACCTGGACTGACTGCCGTCTTCTCCGTCTTCCTTTGTCGGTGTTGGCGGTGCAGACGGGGGGCGGCCCAGTCATCTGGCGGCAACGGCGGTTGCTCCGGGGGCTGCGGCGGCGGCGGCTGTTCGGGCGGCGGTGGTAGGTCCGTCTCGGGCAGCGGCGACCGGCCGTCCTGATAGCCGTCCCTGCCGCCGCGGTAGCCATCGCGCCTCGGAAACGCACAGACTGGCATAGAGCTTCGCTCGCCTGCACATACTAGCATGGAGCTTCGTCTGCTTCACTCGCCTGCACAGACTGGTATAGAGCTTCACTCGCCTGCACAGACTGGCATGAAGCTTCACTCGCCTGTACAGACTGGCATGGAGCTGAGCTGTCGGAATTTTACAGGCCGGCTGTTGCCAGTGCTCCCATTCCAGAGTGCACATTGAATTTGTGCATGCGCTGCAAGAACTTCTGAGAGGATATCCCGACGTCGGTGATAAGCTGCAGAGTCTCTGGAGGATTTGAAGCGTGCCGCGGACAGCTCCAGCTTAAATGCCAGGGCTTGCATGATGTTTCCGTCTGCAACAATAGCAAACCTTTGTTAGAATTATATATGATATATGTACAGGGGCGTAGGCAGAAATTTGCCCAGGATGGGGGGGGGGAAATTAGCTCAGGGGCCCTCCCATGCGATCAGGGGGCCCTCGGCACAATGCCAATGAGGGGCCCACCCCTGTTGGGTGTTATGATTTGGGCCTATTTTTTGTTCAGCAGATATTTATATTATGCATGTATGTACCTATTTGCTACATATGCTTTGATTGTGGTGGAAATGTCATGCTAAGTTTGGTCCTATGCATGAAAATCCACCAACATGAAAATACATCCACCTTGAAGGCAAATGTAGGCCCAAATGGACCACTTTAGCTCAAAATCTGCCTTTCACACGCCAAAATATGCCTCTACAAACCAGATTTCGCCCTCTTCAACTCAAAATAGGCCCTCCGGAGGACAGAGTGAGCCTTCTGGAGGCCAGAGTGGGCCCTCTGGAGACCAGAGGGCCCCAGTAGATCAGTGGATCCAACTGGAAGCCCGAGTGAGCCTTCTGGGGGTCAGAGTGGGCCCTCTGGAGCCCAGAGGGCCCCAGTAGATCAGTGGATCCAACTGGAAGCCCGAGTGAGCCTTCTGGGGGTCAGGGTGGGCCCTCTGGAGACCAGAGGGCCCCAGTAGATCAGTGGATCCAACTGGAAGCCCGAGTGAGCCTTCTGGGGGTCAGGGTGGGCCCTCTGGAAGCCAGAGGAGCCCTCTGGAAGCCAGAGGAGCCCTCTGGAGACATGAGGGCCCTCTGGAGGCCAGAAGGCCCTCTGCAGGCCAGAAGAGGTCCCTCTGAAGTTCAGAGTGGGCCCGCTGGAGGCCAGAGTGGGTCCTCTTATGGCTCTAAATGGTCTCTCTGGAGGCGCAGTGGGCCCTCTAGAGACCAGAGCGGGACCCTGCAGATCAGAGTGGGCCCAACTGGAAGCCATATGGGCCCCTCTGAATGTCAGACTGGGCCCTCAGGAGGTCAGAGCGGGCCCTCTGGATGTCAGGGTGGGCCATCTGGAGGCCAGATTGGGTCCTCCGGAGGTGAGAGTCCCTCTGGAAGCCGGAGTGGGTCCTCAGGAGGTGGAGTTTCGAATGAGCCTCTTGGGGGTCTTTAAGTGGGCCCTCTGTTGGCGAGAGCGGGCCCTCTGGGGGCCAGAGAGGGCCTCTGTAGATCAGAGGTGCCCTCTGCAGATCAGAGGGCCCCTGGAAGCTAGAGTGGGCCCATCTCACTATAAACCAGAAGGGGACCATTGGAAGCCAGAGGGGCCCACTGGAGGCCAGTGGGGCCTCTGGAAATCAGAGTGAGATATCTGGGTGCCAGAGTGTGCCTTCTGCAGGTCCAAGTGGGCCCTCAGGAAGTCAGCATGGGCCCTCAGGAGGTCAGAACTGGCCCATTGGATGCCAGATGCCAGGACTCGGACCACTATTTGCCCTTTGGAAGGCAAATAGTGGTCCTCTGAAAAGCACAGAGGGGCCATCTGGAAGCCAGACAGACCTTTTGGAAGGCAGAGGGGCTCTCTGGAAACCAGATGGGCCCCTGCCTTGGAGGCCAGAGCGGGTCCTCTGGAGGTCCGAGTAGGCCCTCTGGAGGTCCGAGTAGGCCCTCTGGAGGCCAGAGTGGGCCTCATGGAGGCCAGATGGGTCCTCTGGAACCTAGTCAGCCCTTGGCTGGTCTGGGAGTGCCCAGACTCTGGTCTGAGGGCCCTAGACTGGTTAAGTTGGCCCCTGGCCCCAGCCTGAGGGGTCCCAGGCCGGGGCCTGAGAGGGCCCTCAGGTGATATCAAGGGGCCCTCGGCTGGTCCGTGAGAGCCTTAGCCGATCTCAGAGGGGCCCAGGCCGGTTAGAGGGGCCCTCATCCGGTCTGAGACTGAGAGGGCCGGCAGAGTCATATGAAATGCCGGTTAAGATTACCACAGGCCCCAGTATGAGAGGGCCCCAAATCCTGGTCTGAGAGGGCTCCAGACCCAGCTGTGAGAGAATCAGCAGGCGGTGTAACATGGCACTCGGCTGGTCTGGGAGGTCCCTCTAAAGGCCGGCAGAGGGCCCTCTGCAGATTGGCTGGGACACTGCAGATCGACAGGGCCCCTAAAAAGCTGGAAGAGGGCCTTCTACAGGTCAACAGGGCCCTCTAAATGCCGGCAGAGGCCCTCTAAAGATCAGTGGGCCCTCTAAAGGCCGGCAGAGGGCCCTCTGCAGATTGGCTGGGACACTGCAGATCGACAGGGCCCCTACAAAGCTGGAAGAGGGCCTTCTACAGGTCGACAGGGCCCTCTAAATGCCGGCAGAGGCCCTCTAAAGATCAGTGGGCCCTCTAAAGGCCAGCAGAGGGCCCTCTGCAGATTGGCTGGGACACTGCAGATCGACAGGGCCCCTAAAGGCTGGAAGAAGGCCCTCTACAGGTCGGCAGGGCCCTCTAAATGCCGGAAGGGGCCCTCTACAGATTCGCAGGGCGATCTACAGATCGGCAGGGCCCTCTAAAGGCTGGCAGGGGCCCTCTCCAGATCGGCAGAGACCCTCTACAGATCGGCAGGGCCCTATAAGGGCTGACAGAGGGCCCTCTACAACCGGCAGGGGCTCTCTAAATGCCGGCAGGGGCCCTCTGCAGATCGGCAGGGCCCTTCAAAAGCTGATAGAGGGCCCTCTCCAGACTGGTTTGGGCCCTTGTCTACGTATTTACATATACATGCCTTTAACAAACAAGCAAGTGCTGTTATTTATTTGTGTCCCAATTTGTTTAGGCTTGTGGGCGTTCTTTTATGCGATGTAAGGCGTTTTGTGGGCGCCTGACACCATCCAAAACACTGGGGCTTTCGGCCCCAGGGGGCCCTCGCTCGGTCGCCAGAGGGGCCCGCCTGGCTTCCAGGGGGGGGGGGGGGCTATGGCCCCCTTGCCCCCCCCCCTTGGCTACGCCCTTGTATATGTGAGTTTATACTTTTGGGGGGAAGCAGACCATCTTATTTGCAATAACCTTGGAATGCATGTCTGACTGGGATCCCATCATGTTAACACATTGCAATGAAGTATCTTACTAAAAAAAATGGTAAGTAAATGAAATAGGCATTCAATGCATAACAGCATCGTGATAATAAACACATCCAACAAAAAATACAAGCGAAGACATATTGGCACAAGACATTAATGAAATAATTGCACTACAACGCACCATTTTTACCTGAACCAGGACCTGCAATTCTCCTATCTCAGTTCAAAATGCATGTTAAAGGTGAACTATTCCCTATACAGCTACTGATTACTGCCCGATTATTACAATAAAGCTGTACATTGCCTAGGTCACAGATTAAAAGGAACGCAAGCAAATTCCAACAATATAAACAATAAATAACAATGATAGAAGACGCAACCACACGACGAACACGACGAACTCGAAGAACGTGCGTGCAAGGCTCAAGGTTGACTTTCATGGAGTTTAGCCCCCAGATGATTTCGACTTTTGATCCATTGCAACTTCTTAACTAGGGCGGGCCGAGCTTAGCTTTTATGCTTATCGTAATCAGGAGGTCATACTTTATCATATTGTAGATTTTCAGCGAAATCGTAGGAGTCCGTTCCTTTAACTTTGACCTTTGACCCATTGTAACTTCTTAACTAGGTCGGGCCGAGCTTAGCTTTTATGCGTATCGTAATCAGGAGGTGAAACTGTATCACGTTGTATATTTTTTAGCGAAATCGTAGGGGTCCGCCCCAATTACCTTGACCTTTGACCCATTGTAACTTCTTAACTAAGGCGGGCCGAGCTTAGGTTTTATGCGTATCGTAACCAGGAGGTGAAACTGTATCATATTGTAGATTTTCAGTGAAATCGTAGGGGTCCGCTCCACATGACCTCGACCTTTGACCCATTTTAACTCCTTAACTAGGTCGGGCCGAGCTTAGCTTTTATGCTCATCATGATCAGGACGTTAAGTTCTATGATTTAGGAGCTTTTGGGCCCAATCTGAGGGGTCCGTTTCAGTTTGAATGTCCATCTACAGATGGATATCCATCTGCTGAACCTGCTGCTAGCTTGACCAACGTCTTGGGTCAGACGTTCGCCGCTGCGGTCCAGTCAAGGCCAAGGGTCGACTAGTGAATGTGATTAGAAGACTGAGATACAAGAGAAAAATGAAATGGAACAAATTTGAAAGTCAAGAATTATTCTGGAAATTCTTAAAATAGTTTAAGTTATATCTATAATCAGGAAAAGTCAGAAAAAACTGAATATCAGAGCAGTTTGGTATGGCTGGCGCTAGGGGACGCTCTGCATCAGCCGCGTCCAAGGCCATATATAGGGCCGCGTACGTACATCAAGTTTCATGATATTCATATTCACATTAAAATGACACATTCACCAGAACCCACTAAATTCAATGAAACTATGCAAACAAATAGAGAAAAACATGCTCTTTCAGAATATATAGGTCACTATTCATGACACTCAAAGGTTATCGAGTAAGAGCCCCTAAAACCTGAAAAATTACCCCCTCTCCCATGTTAATCTGCAGTCATTCAGGAGCCAATAAGTCAAAAAAAAACTCACAAATTAACCCGAGACTTTGCATCCTCATAAAGAAAGGTTGTCCGCAGATTTCCAGAAGGTGACAATACGTGACACTCAAAAATACACCCCTCAGAGGCCGTCAAGTTTTCCACTTATTTTCAATCATTCACATTCACCAAATTGGTGGAACACGCCAATTTAAACGAAACTTATGGATATTGTACAACACCACGCAGTACATTTGAAAATCATAGTGCCTATTCATGACATTTCCAAATTTGACCTCCAGAGCCCCTCAAAGCTAAAAAATGACCCCCTCTCCATGTTAACATGCAGTCATTCAGAAGACAATAAGTGAAAAAGAAACGCACATATTAGCTAGCGACTTTGCATCCTCATACACAAAGGTAGTCCGCAGATTTCCAGAAAGTGTCATTACGTGACACTGAAAAATACAGCCCACAGAGGCCATCAAGTTTTCCACTTATTTTCAATCATTCAAAGTCAGCAAATTGGTGGAACACGCCGATTTAAACGAAACTTACGGACATTGTACAACACTACGTGGTGCATCTGAAAATCATAGCGCCTATTCCTGACATTTCCAAATTTGACCTCCGGAGCCCCTCAAACCTAAAAAAATACCCCATCTCCCATGTTAACATGCAGTCATTCAGAAGACAATAAGTAAAAAAGAAACGCACATATTAGCTAGCGACTTTGCATCCTCACACAAAAAGGTTGTCCGCATATACCCAGAAAGTGTCAATACGTGACACTCAAACATATTTTCCACAGAGACTCTCAGACATTCAACTTCCTTTCATTATCGATATGAAAAAATACACAACTCCATTTCATTATCGATATGAAAAAATACACATTCACATTCGCCGAATTGGTAGAACACGCCGATTTAAACAAAACTTGCGGACATTGTACAACACCACGTGGTGCATCTGGAAATCATAGTGCCTATTCATGACATTTCCAAATTTGGCGTCCAGAGCCCCTCAAAGCTAAAAAAATACCCCCTATCCCATGTTAACATGCAGTCATACAGAAGACAATAAGTGAAAAAGAAACGCACAAATTAGCTAGAGACTTTGGATCCTCTTACATAAAGGATGTCCGCAGATTTCCAGAAAGTGTCAATACGTGACACTCAAACGCATTTTTCCCAGAGGCTGTCAGACATTCAGCGTCCTTTCATTATCGATATGCAAAACTACACGACTTCATTTCGTTATCGATATGAAAAACTACACATTCACATTCGCCGAATTGGTGGAACACGCCGATTTAAACGAAACTTACGGACATTGTACAACACTACGTGGTGCATCTGAAAATCATAGTGCCTATTCATGATATTTCCAAATTTGACCTCCAGAGCCCCTCAAACCTAAAAAAATGACCCCCTCTCCCATGTTAACATGCAGTCATTCAGAAGGCAATAAGTGAAAAAGAAACGCACAAATTAGCTAGAGACTTTGCATCCTCATACAGAAAGGTGGTCCGCAGATTTCCAGAAAGTGTCAATACGTGACACTCAAACGTATTTTCCCCAGAGGCTGTCAGACATTGAACTTCCTTTCATTATCGATATGCAAAACTACACAACTTCATTTCATTATCGATATGAAAAATACACATTCACATTCGCCGAATTGGTGGAACACGCCGATTTAAACGAAACTTACGGACATTGTACAACACCACGCGGTGCATCTGAAAATCATAGTGCCTATTCATGACATTTCCAAATTTGACCTCCAGAGCTCCTCAAAGCTAAAACATTACCCCCTATCCCATGTTAACATGCAGTCATTCAGAAGACAATAAGTGAAAAAGAAACGCACATATTTCTTAGAAACTTTGCATTCTCATATAGAAAGATTGTCCGCAGATTTCCAGAAAGTGTCAATACGTGACACTCAAACATATTTTCCCCAGAGGCTGTCAGACATTCAACGTCCTTTCATTATCGATATGCAAAACTACACGACTTCATTTCGTTATCGATATGAAAAACTACACATTCACATTCGCCGAATTGGTAGAACACGCCGATTTAAACAAAACTTGCGGACATTGTACAACACCACGTGGTGCATCTGAAAATCATAGTGCCTATTCATGACATTTCCAAATTTGACCTCCAGAGCCCCTCAAAGCTAAAACATTACCCCCTATCCCATGTTAACATGCAGTCATACAGAAGACAATAAGTGAAAAAGAAACGCACAAATTAGCTGGAGACTTTGCCCATCCTCATACAGAAAGGTTGTCCGCAGATTTTCAGAAAGTGTCAATACGTGACACTCAAACATATTTTCCCCAGAGACTGTCAGACATTCAACGTCCTTTCATTATCGATATGCAAAACTACACAATTTCTTTTCATTATCGAAATGGAAAAATACACATTCACATTCGCCGAATTGGTGGAACACGCCGATTTAAACAAAACTTACGGGCATTGTACAACACAACGCGGTGCATCTGAAAATCATAGTGCCTATTCATGACATTTCCAAATTTGACCTCCAGAGCCCCTCAAAGCTAAAAAAATTACCCCCTCTCCCATGTTAACATGCAGTCATTCAGAAGACAATAAGTGAAAAAGAAACGCACATATTACTTAGAAACTTTGCATTCTCATACAGAAAGATTGTCCGCAGATTTCCAGAAAGTGTCATTACGTGACACTCAAAAATACAGCCCTCAGAGGCCGTCAAGTTTTCCACTTATTTTCAATCATTCACATTCAGCAAAGTGGTGGAACACGCCGATTTAAACAAAACTTACCGAAATTGTACAACACCACGTGGTGCATCTTAAAATCATAGTGCCTATTCATGACACATGACATGACAGAGAGCGCCACCGGCCCTGTGCAGACGTGGGTGCGAGTGCTCCGCTTTTCTTCAATTTCACCCAGGTTTGGTGGTGAATTAGGACCTGAGTGTATGTTCATGACACTCTTTAGACTGTCAGATCACTTTTGAGCATTCTCCTGTGAGCCTCGACTGTGTACACTCCCGACTGTAGGCCATTTAGTGTCGGGTTGTGGATGAGGGTGTTCCCGTGTCGACGCCATGACAACGGGACCCTCTGAAAAGGATGACACCAATTGTCGACGGAGGTCAAAGCCGGAGCGTATGGATACAACGAGCTCGGTGGCCGAACGGTCAGCGTCCCGGACTCTCGGAAGTGCTCTGGTGGACGGGATGGAGGGAGTTCGATTCCCGGTAGTGACGCTTGCTTTTGCTCTCTGCTGCGTCTGCGGAATCTTTGCAACTGACTCGCGACCAGCGCTGCTTCAGAATGCCGCCACCTGCACCGCCTCTGGTGCTGCCATCTGTCCTGGAGCTGCGGTCACCTACACCACGGACAGCTTCGGTCTCTGGGCAGCTGCCACACAGCACCGACGCAAGCTGCTGAAGCCGACCGGCTGCTGCTGGCTGCTGCTGCTATTCCTCTTGTCCGGCGACATCGAGAGAAACCCAGGACCAGCTCTTTGCGTCTTCTCACAGAACGTGTGCAGCGTGAAAAACAAGCTGGGAACGCTCCGCGCACACGCTGGAGAGCTGGACGGCTATGACGCCATCTGTCTGACAGAGACATGGCTCAGCCCGCACGTAGCCGACTCGGAGCTTCAGCCGGGCATGCAGAACTTTACGTGGTTCCGGAGGGACAGGAGCGGCAGAGGAGGTGGAGTAGCGTGTGCTGTCAAGTCCCAGCTGTCTCCTGTGCACCGACCCGACCTCGAGACCGACTGCGAGTCGTTGGTCGTGCAACTGGGCACAACCCGCTCAGCCTTCTTAGCCGTCTGCTACCGCGCCCCCGACGCAGATCGAGAGACGGAGAGAGTCACGGATCTCCTGCGCGGGCTCCACCGCACCGGCCGCCCGTTCCTGATGGTAGGGGACGTGAACCTGCCCGAGATCCAGTGGACGGGTGACGGAGAGGCCGGTCTGCGGAGGCGCACCGCGCGGGCCGTCACCTTCGTCGACGCCATCGCGGAGTGCGGTACGGTGCAGTCGGTGACGACAGCAACGCGCGGGGAGAACATCCTCGACCTGGCGGTGTCCTGCGGTGGCGTTGCGACATCTGAGGTTCGCAGCAGATGTTCAATTCTGATCACCTGGTTGTAGTGACGCACTTCCAAGTTAACATAGGCCCGGCCCCTCGAGCTTCTAGATCTAAGGTGTACAATTACAAGCGTGCAGATTTTACTGCTCTGCGTCAGGCCCTGCGCTCGGTGCCTTGGACGATACTAGAATGTATGGATGTTGATTCTGCCGTTGAGTTATTTTATGATTTTGTGTTTGCCGCTGTAAGTGACCATATACCTATGATAGAGTTGCGTCAGAAATATCCACCGTGGTTTAGTCGGCATGTTCGTGATCTCCTGCGTGAGAAAGAACAGGCCCACAAGCGCAAAAAGGCAGACCCCTCTGTCGCGAACATAGAGGAGCACGTGAGGGCTAGAGCAGATTTTAAACGCGAGGTTAGAACCAGTTATCATGACTATCTGACGGGACTTGTGCGAGAATTCAAAGATAATCCTAAGCGATACTGGACATTCATTAAATCTTTGAAGTCCAGTGGTCACGTGTCTCCCGTTTTGGAGTGCAACGGCATGGTGGTGAAGGACGCAACGGCTAGGGCGAATTGCTTCAACAAGTGTTCCGTTAAAAAGTTTAGCGCACCGTGTACTGACGCTTTACCGGACGCCCCCGCTCTTAACGCCCCAGGTTTGTCTGCTTTTAACGTTCCACCTGGCCGTGTGGCACAGCTCCTGCGCGAGCTAAGCCCACATAAAGCTTGCGGTCCTGATGGCCTCAGTGCTAGGATTTTACACGAATGTGCGGATGAGTTTGCGATCCCTATCGACATCATATGTCGATTGTCGGTGCGCTCCGGGGTGTTTCCGTCAACTTGGAAGCGGGCCAACATCATTCCTGTATTCAAAAATGGTTCTAAAAAGCTTCCAGACAACTACAGACCAATCTCATTATTAACACTTTGCTCTAAAATTCTGGAGAAGGTAGTGTGCGAGAGCCTGCTCCAAGCATGCCTTCCAGCACTGCCTTCTTCTCAGCACGGTTTTCTTCCCAAACGCTCCTGCCTGAGCAACTTGACTTGTTTTTTGGAACACTGCTGGACCTCACTGACAAGGGGATTACAAACTGACGCAATCTACACTGATTATTCTTCCGCCTTTACGAGTGTGAGCCATAGTCTACTTTTACACAAGCTCAAGTGCTCTTTTAACATCTCAGGTCTTGCGCTCAGCTGGCTTGAGTCTTACCTAAGCCAACGATCCCAGCGAGTCATTCTCGATGGGAAACATTCTGACTGGGCTCCGGTACTATCCGGGGTCCCGGAAGGCAGCATTTTAGGCCCAATTCTGTTCACCTGTTACGTCGCTGACCTTCCTAATCACATCAAAACATCGTGCCTGTCTTATGCAGACGACATCAAAATTTTCAACCGAATCAGTTCCCCAGAGGACGCTCATTCCCTCCAGGCCGACTTAGACCGCCTCAGTTTGTGGTCCAAAACTTGGCTTTTGAAACTCAACCCAGCTAAGTGCAAGACGATCACTTTTACCCTGCGCTCATCACCTCATCTTGTATCGTACGTGCTGGACGGCCACCAGCTTGAGCGATGTGTGCGCGTGCGTGACCTTGGCGTCATTTTGGACGCCAGGCTTACATTTGCGGACCACGTTGACGCCACAGTCGCTAAAGCCAACCGCATGCTTGGCCTGCAAATTAGAAGGATGCAGATGTCTGCTGGCACACAACAAACGCGCTTTGACCATGCCGCAGCCCTCGCCGCCTACAAGGCCCATGTAAGATCCGTACTGGAATACGGTAGCGTAATCTGGTCAGGCGCTGCGGTCACCCATATGCGCCGGCTGGAGCGCCTTCAACACCGTTTCCTGATGTGGCTGGGATCTAAAACCCAAGCAGCGTGCCCACCACTTGATTATGTGTCATTGCTCGAGCTGTTTGGCTGCGCATCGGTCAGGTCGCGTTTCGTTCGGTCCGATCTAATGTTCATGCGCTCAATATTCAGCGGCAACATAGACTGCCCTGATATTGTGGCAACGTTTCCGCTGTCAGCACCAAGTCGACGTACGCGGAGCCCCGAGCTCTTCCATGTACCTCGTGGAAGAGTTGACTCTGTAAAGAGGGGCTTCTTGATTCGTCTCCCGCATCTCTTTAACTCGCTCACACACAGCAGCCCTCAGACGGATTTATTTATGCCGTCTCGTACCCTTAGGTCTGACATCACGAAGTTCGCTGATGTTCAGGGTACATACTTGAGTTAAGGTCGCCGCTGTGAGCTGTGTCCCGTGATCGGTCATTGGCTTTAAGTTGCACTTGTCTATTTTAGGTCTTTTGCCTGTACCAGCGTTATATATACACGTTTATATTTACTTTTACCGGCGCTTTTATGTATTTGTTTATTCTTAGGTTTTTGCCTGTATCAGCGCTTTATTTACACGTTTGTTCCTACTTTCACTGGCGATTTTAATCGTCTTTTATGTATTTATTTTATGCTGCTGTGTTTACTATGCAGTATAGTTGTGTTCTCTTATTGTATGTACCATGTGCACTCATGTAGTTTGTGAATGTTTTAATTTCCTGTTGCATGAGGCAGCATGACTGCAACCGTAAGTGGGCCCTGTGCCTGTGGTTGTTGACTCAATAAATACAAATACAAATACAGACATTTCCAAATTTGACCTCCAGAGCCCCTCAAAGCTAAACAAAATTACCCCCTATCCCATGTTAACATGCAGTCATACAGAAGACAATAAGTGAAAAAGAAACGCACAAATTAGCTAGAGACTTTGCATCCTCATACATAAAAGATGTCCGCAGATTTCCAGAAAGTGTCAATACGTGACACTCAAAAGTATTTTCCCCAGAGGCTGTCAGACATTCAGCGTCCTTGCATTATCGATATGCAAAACTACACAACTTCATTTCATTATCGATATGGAAAAATACACATTCACATTCGCCGAAGTGGTGGAACACGCCGATTTAAACGAAACTTACGGACATTGTACAGCACCACGCGGTACATCTGCAAATCATAGTGCCTATTCATGACATTTCGAAATTTAACCTCCAGAGCCCCTCAAACCTAAAAAATGACCCCCTCTCCTATGTTAACATACAGTCATTCAGAAGACAATAAGTGAAAAAGAAACGCATATATTACCTAGTCACTCCCCATCCATCCTCATACAGAAAGGTTGTCCGCAGATTTCCAGAAAGTGTCAATACGTGACACTCAAACATATTTTCCCCAGAGACTGTCAGACATTCAACGTCCTTTCATTATTGATATGCAAAACTACACAACTTCATTTCATTATCGATATGGAAAAATACACATTCACATTCGCCGAATTGGTGGAACACGCCGATTTAAACCAAACTTACAGACATTGTACAACACTACGCGGTGCATCTGAAAATAATAGTGCCTATTCATGACATTTCCAAATTTGACCTCCAGAGCCCCTCAAAGCTAAAAAATGACCCCCTATCACATGTTAACATGCCGTCGTTCAAAAGACAATAAGTGAAAAAGAAACGCAGATATTACCTAACCACTTTCTATCCTCTTACAGAAAGGTTGTCCGCAGATTTCCAGAAAGTGTCAATACGTGACACTCAAACATATTTTCCCCAGAGACTGTCAGACATTCAACGTCCTTTCATTATCGATATGCAAAACTACACAATTTCATTCCATTATCGATATGGAAAAATACACATTCACATTCGCCGAATTGGTGGAACACGCCGATTTAAACGAAACTTACGGACATTGTACAACACCACGCGGTGCATCTGAAAATCATAGTGCCTATTCATGACATTTCCAAATTTGACCTCCAGAGCACCTCAAACTTAAAAAAATGACCCCCTCTCCCATGTTAACATGCAGTTATTCAGAAGACAATAAGTGAAAAAGAAACGCACATATTACTTAGTAACTGTGCATCCTCATACAGAAAGATTGTCCGCAGATTTCCAGAAAGTGTCAATACGTGACACTAAAAAATACAGCCCTCAGAGGCCGTCAAGTTTTCCACTTATTTTCAATCATTCACATTCAGCAAATTGGTGGAACACGCCGATTTAAACAAAACTTACCGAACTTACCGAAACGACACCGGCTGCTGACCCCCGCCGGCCAACGACACCGGCTGCTGACCCCCGTCGGCCAACGACACCGGCTGCTGACCCCCGCCGGCCAACGACACCGGCTGCTGACCCCCGCCGGCCAACGACACCGGCTGCTGACCCCCGCCGGCCAACGACACCGGCTGCTGACCCCCGCCGGCCAACGACACCGGCTGCTGACCCCCGCCGGCCAACGACACCGGCTGCTGACCCCCGCCGGCCAACGACACCGGCTGCTGACCCCCGTCGGCCAACGACACCGGCTGCTGACCCCCGCCGGCCAACGACACCGGCTGCTGACCCCCGCCGGCCAACGACACCGGCTGCTGACCCCCGCCGGCCAACGACACCGGCTGCTGACCCCCGCCGGCCAACGACACCGGCTGCTGACCCCCGCCGGCCAACGACACCGGCTGCTGACCCCGCCGGCCAACGACACCGGCTGCTGACCCCCGCCGGCCAACGACACCGGCTGCTGACCCTCGGCGGCCACAAGCAGTAGGAGTCAATGTGCCGCCGCAAAGCATGGGGACGCTGGCCGAGCAGGGGCTACTAGATGACGAAGTAATCAACGGTTATATGTCGGTGGTGGCTGCAGGAACCGGTGGCAAGGTGGTTGGCTTCGCCGTCTTCTGGTTGCCCGTGCTGCAAGCTCTGCCCGTTCCCACCGAAGGCGAGCTCCGCCTCTCGCTGCAGAGTCACGCAGCTAAAGACGCTAAAGTGTGGCTCCTGCCATTCAACAGGTCGGACATTCATTGGGCGCTGCTCATTGTCATGCGCGCCGCCAAACGAGTCATCCATCTGGACTCGCTGGGTCTGAGCCCGCCCAGCGACGCTGTCCGGCTGCTTCAGCGACTGATGGTGTGCGCCGAGCCGGAGGAGACCAGGGACATCAACTGGACAGACTGGGCCCTGGTCCTGCCTCAGAACGTTCCGCTCCAAACGGACTCACACTCGTGCGGCGTCCATGTGTGCTGGCACGCACGCGCGGCTGCGACCGGAGTCGCAAGTGCCGCTCCTCTGGATGTGCCATCCATGCGGGAAGAGATCCGCCGCGACCTACTCGGTGTAAGCATTGTGAAAGTACTTCCCTTAATTTAAACTGGCCACCAATTTACACACATACACACACGCACGCGCGCACGCACGTACGCACGCACGCACGCACGCACGCACACACATTTACAAGTATTATTTCCGAGTTGTAACTGTAAACAGATATATTTTAAAATGCTGTTGGTCTGTGTACACTGTACAGTGCCAAGGGATTTCCTATTAAAAAAATCCACAACCTTTTCCCCGACAGCTAATACATGATGGTTGTATGCAAAGATCCATGGAGTTATATTTTGGATGGAAGACCTCAATATTGATTTGTCAAAGTTTAAAAAATGTACTTATATTATCACTTAATATGATATTGCCCTCGACAAGCACCTTTCCATGCTATTGTGGAAATGAAGCTCATCGAGATTGTTCTCAGTTTAATTGAAGAATATGTCAGTTTCTGTTTATTTTTAAATATTGTGAGCCGACATCGTCCAATGATATTTAATATTGAAATAATAATGCACATAAAGCTCCAATTCGGTGTTTCCTCTTTACTCCTACTGGTCGGAAGGGCCACAATAAGCTGCATAGCGAGCGCTGACGGATACGACGGACACAAAAGGAGATTCAATGGCAGAGTTCCCGAAAACGTACTTGACTTCATGGCTTCCGTTCATTGATAAACTGGCAATGATACTTATGACTTGATTCATGTTGACAAGTGTTCTTTTTCTGTCATTGCAGGCCCGCAATCCAGCCAAGATTGTTTGGTTGAGCTGGGGAGCTGACAGCTCAGACCGGGCCGGGCGACCGAGACGGGAGCCACCAGCGTTGGGGGTCGTCAGGGACCTGCACCGCCTCACCGTCCAGGAATATCTGGGAAACATCCGGAAGTTCCTAGGCTAACGGTAAGGTGCACTATCGAATAATTTATGTTGCTGCTTATTTGTTCGTAAATTTCAGTTCCAATAATCGTTACTGTGACTCCTAACGAATAATTTGTGTCACTTATTTGGTTTCATCCTTTCATTTTGTGGATTCGCTATTGTGGCGTTGACCACCTCGCCTCTCCTTCGCCTCTCCTTCGCCTCTCCTTCGCCTCTCCCTCGCCTCTCCCTTGTCTCTCCCTCGCCTCTCCCTCGTCTTTCCCTCGCCTCTCCCTCGTCTCTCCCTCGCCTCTCCTTCGCCTCTCCTTCGCCTCTCCTTCGCCTCTCCTTCGCCTCTCCCTCGCCTCTCCCTCGCTTCTCCTTGGCCTCTCCTTCGCCTCTCCCTCGCCTCTCCCTCGCTTCTCCCTCGCCTCCCCCTCGTCTCTCCCTCGTCTCTCCCTCGTCTCTCCCTCGTCTCTCCCTGGTCTCTCCCTCGTCTCTCCCTCGTCTCTCCCCGTCTCTCTGTCTCTCTGTCTCTCTGTCTCTCTGTCTCTCTGTCTCTCTGTCTCTCTGTCTCTCTGTCTCTCTGTCTCTCTGTCTCTGTCTCTGTCTCTCTGTCTCTCTGTCTCTCTGTCTCTCTGTCTCTCTGTCTATCTGTCTCTCTATCTCTCTCTATCTCTCGGTCTCTCTATCTCTCTATCTCTCTGTCTCTCTGGCAGTGTATGTTTTTGTTCTCTTTCTAGGTCTGCGGCTCTGTCTGTGTATCTGTCCCGCTCTTGCTCCTTCCCCTGCTGAGGCAAGGGTTGGGGCTTTGTTTGTAGCTAAAGTAAAATGCAAACAAAGAGTATCGCCTAAATATCACATTGTTTTGTTCAGCCAGTCTCTGATGTTACGATACTGACCCTTCACGTTTGTTGAAAACGTCTCGTCAAACCGATGCCGAAAAAAATCATACTGGTAAAGTATTTTGGCTGTAGCTACATTAAAATGTGAAGCAACACAAATGTGGCCAACATAATAAAAGCGATGCACACCACCTGGTGACGTCACCTGTGCCCCTCTCTGTGTCGCCGGCAGGACGTCGACCCAACGACGCGGCTCTCTGCGTTTAGCGGCTCCGCTACCATGCGGCACCCCCGTACAACGCCTCTCTCATCTAAGAAGAAGTTTAAGGCAAGAACGCTGGGATATTCAGCGCCAAAGCTTCTCTAGCCTGGTGGCGGTGGCGGTGGCGGTGGCGATGGCGATGGCGATGGCGATGGCGATGGCGATGGCGATGGCGATGGCGATGGCAGTGACGGTGGTGGTGGTGGTGGTGGTGGTAGTAGCAGCGGAGGCGGTGGGGTGACGGTGAACGGTGCTGGTATGCCGCCTCTGCCGAATCGGAATCTGCCAGACCGATTGGATCACCACGCAGAGCTCGGGGTCGGCATGGCGCCCTTGACAGACTGGACTGGATATTGGACATTTTCCCGGCACGCGCCCGATCTCGCAGAAGCGGGCGAACTGTACATAGAGAGGGCCGGGGCGGCGGCCGACGTCCCTCCAGCGTGAGCACATGTGCCTGTGTATGCGTACGTGTGCATGCACGCGTGTCGGGATCCGGCGGAGCACGTCGGAGACCAGTGGTGTAGTTTTATGGAGATGCGGAAGCGCTTGACATGTACGTCTGGAAGCGCGTAGTAAAGGAGTTATATACCGGATTTCCAGTGATCTGAATACATCATTACACATACTTCCAAAATGTGTTTTAATAATGCTGGAATAAGTGCATAACTCATCAGATTTAAAAAGAAGTGGAAAGATAGACATCAAATGGGTACTGTATTTTCAACGTCACATTTTGACACTATCTGGAAATCTGCGGACATCCTTTATGTATGAGGATGCAAAGTCTCTAGGTAATTTGTGCGTTTCTTTTTCACTTATTGTCTTCTGTATGACTGCATGTTAACATGGGATAGGGGGTATTTTTGTTTAGCTTTGAGGGGCTCTGGAGGTCAAATTTGGAAATGTCATGAATAGGCACTATCATTTTCAGCCGCACCGCGTTGTGTTGTACAATATCCATAAGTTTCGTTTAAATCGGCGTGTTTCACCAATTCGGCGAATGTGAATGTGTATTTTTCCATATCGATAATGAAATGAAGTTGTGTAGTTTTGCATATCGATAATGAAAGGCAGTTGAACGTCTGACAGCCTTTGGGGAAAATACGTTTGAATGTCACGTAATGACACTTTCTGGAAATCTGCGGACTACCTTTGTGTATGAGGATGCAAAGTTGCTAGCTAATATGTGCGTTTCTTTTTTACTTATTGTCTTCTGAATGACTGCATGTTAACATGGGATAGGGGGTAATTTTTCAGGTTTGAGGGGCTCTGGAGGTCAAATTTCGAAATGTCATGAATAGGCACTATGATTTTCAGATACACCACGTGATGTTGTACATTTTCGGTAAGTTTTGTTTAAATCGGCGTGTTCCACCAATTTGCTGAATGTGAATGATTGAAAATAAGTGGAAAACTTGACGGCATCTGAGGGCTGTATTTTTGAGTGTCACGTATTGACACTTTCTGGAAATCTGCGGACTACCTTTTTGTATGAGGATGCCAAGTTTCTAAGTAATATGAGCGTTTCTTTTTCACTTATTGTCTTCTGAATGACTGCATGTTAACATGGGAGAGGGTGTCATTTTTTAGGTTTGAGGGGCTCTGGAGGTCAAATTTGGAAATGTCATGAATAGGCACTATGATTTTCAGATGTACCGCGTGGTGCTGTACAATGTCCGTAAGTTTCGTTTAAATCGGCGTGTTCCACCAATTCGGCGAATGTGAATGTGTATTTTTCCATATCGATAATGAAATGAAGTTGTGTAGTTTTGTATATCGATAATGAAAGGACGTTGAATGTCTGACAGTCTCTGGGGAAAATATGTTTGAGTGTCACGTATTGACACTTTCTGGAAATCTGCGGACAACCTTTCTGTATCATCATCATTCATCATCATTATCATCATTTATTTCGAATGGTCTCCATGTGATGGCTCTTATGACCAAGAGTCAATACAAGATATATAGTAAAACACAGGGTAAAATGGAACACTGGATAAAATACATAGACAATCCGTTCAGAAACAAGTCGCGAACATATGACACAATCATTCTAGTCACCTGGCATGGTCTCGCGCCCTCAGCCATATGTATGAGGATGGAAAGTGGCTAGGTAATATGTGCGTTCCTTTTTCACTTATTGTCTTCTGAATCACTGTATGTTAACATAGGAGAGGGGGTCATTTTTTAGGTTTGAAGGGCTCTGGAGGTTAAATTTGGAAATGTCATGAATAGGCACTATGATTTTCAGATGTAACGCGTGGTGCTGTACAATGTCCGTAAGTTTCGTTTAAATCGGCGTGTTCCACCAATTCCGCGAATGTGAATGTGTATTTTTCCATATCGATAATGAAATGAAGTTGTGTAGTTTTGCATATCGATAATGAAAGGACGTTGAATGTCTGACAGTCTCTGGGGAAAATATGTTTGAGTGTCACGTATTGACACTTTCTGGAAATCTGCGGACATTCTTTATGTAGGAGGATGCAAAGTCTCTAGCTAATTTGTGCGTTTCTTTTTCACTTATTGTCTTCTGTATGACTGCATGTTAACATGGGATAGGGGGTATTTTTTTAGCTTTGAGGGGCTCTGGAGGTCAAATTTGGAAATGTCATGAATAGGCACTATCATTTTCAGCCGCACCGCGTTGTGTTGTACAATATCCATAAGTTTCGTTTAAATCGGCGTGTTTCACCAATTCGGCGAATGTGAATGTGTATTTTTCCATATCGATAATGAAATGAAGTTGTGTAGTTTTGCATATCGATAATGAAAGGCAGTTGAACGTCTGACAGCCTTTGGGGAAAATACGTTTGAATGTCACGTAATGACACTTTCTGGAAATCTGCGGACTACCTTTGTGTATGAGGATGCAAAGTTGCTAGCTAATATGTGCGTTTCTTTTTTACTTATTGTCTTCTGAATGACTGCATGTTAACATGGGATAGGGGGTAATTTTTCAGGTTTGAGGGGCTCTGGAGGTCAAATTTCGAAATGTCATGAATAGGCACTATGATTTTCAGATACACCACGTGATGTTGTACATTTTCGGTAAGTTTTGTTTAAATCGGCGTGTTCCACCAATTTGCTGAATGTGAATGATTGAAAATAAGTGGAAAACTTGACGGCATCTGAGGGCTGTATTTTTGAGTGTCACGTATTGACACTTTCTGGAAATCTGCGGACTACCTTTCTGTATGAGGATGCCAAGTTTCTAAGTAATATGAGCGTTTCTTTTTCACTTATTGTCTTCTGAATGACTGCATGTTAACATGGGAGAGGGTGTCATTTTTTAGGTTTGAGGGGCTCTGGAGGTCAAATTTGGAAATGTCATGAATAGGCACTATGATTTTCAGATGTACCGCGTGGTGCTGTACAATGTCCGTAAGTTTCGTTTAAATCGGCGTGTTCCACCAATTCGGCGAATGTGAATGTGTATTTTTCCATATCGATAATGAAATGAAGTTGTGTAGTTTTGCATATCGATAATGAAAGGACGTTGAATGTCTGACAGTCTCTGGGGAAAATATGTTTGAGTGTCACGTATTGACACTTTCTGGAAATCTGCGGACAACCTTTCTGTATCATCATCATTCATCATCATTATCATCATTTATTTCGAATGGTCTCCATGTGATGGCTCTTATGACCAAGAGTCAATACAAGATATATAGTAAAACACAGGGTAAAATGGAACACTGGATAAAATACATAGACAATCCGTTCAGAAACAAGTCGCGAACATATGACACAATCATTCTAGTCACCTGGCATGGTCTCGCGCCCTCAGCCATATGTATGAGGATGGAAAGTGGCTAGGTAATATGTGCGTTCCTTTTTCACTTATTGTCTTCTGAATCACTGTATGTTAACATAGGAGAGGGGGTCATTTTTTAGGTTTGAAGGGCTCTGGAGGTTAAATTTGGAAATGTCATGAATAGGCACTATGATTTTCAGATGTACCGCGTGGTGCTGTACAATGTCCGTAAGTTTCGTTTAAATCGGCGTGTTCCACCAATTCCGCGAATGTGAATGTGTATTTTTCCATATCGATAATGAAATGAAGTTGTGTAGTTTTGCATATCGATAATGAAAGGACGTTGAATGTCTGACAGTCTCTGGGGAAAATATGTTTGAGTGTCACGTATTGACACTTTCTGGAAATCTGCGGACATTCTTTATGTAGGAGGATGCAAAGTCTCTAGCTAATTTGTGCGTTTCTTTTTCACTTATTGTCTTCTGTATGACTGCATGTTAACATGGGATAGGGGGTATTTTTTTAGCTTTGAGGGGCTCTGGAGGTCAAATTTGGAAATGTCATGAATAGGAACTATGATTTTCAGATGCACCACGTGGTGTTCTACAATTTCGGTAAGTTTTGTTTAAATCGGCGTGTTCCACCAATTTGCTGAATGTGAATGATTGAAAATAAGTGGAAAACTTGACGGCCTCTGAGGGCTGTATTTTTGAGTGTCACGTATTGACACTTTCTGGAAATCTGCGGACAATCTTTCTGTATGAGGATGCACAGTTACTAAGTAATATGTGGGTTTCTTTTTCACTTATTGTCTTCTGAACAACTGCATGTTGACATGGGAGAGGTGGTCATTTTTAGGTTTGAGGGGCTCTGGAGGTCAAATTTGGAAATATCATGAATAGGCACTATGATTTTCAGATGCACCGCGTGGTGTTGTACAATGTCCGTAAGTTTCGTTTAAATCGGCGTGTTCCACCAATTCGGCGAATGTGAATGTGTATTTTTCCATATCGATAATGGAATGAAGTTGTGTAGTTTTGCATATCGATAATGAAAGGACGTTGAATGTCTGACAGTCTCTGGGGAAAATATGTTTGAGTGTCACGTATTGACACTTTCTGGAAATCTGCGGACAACCTTTCTGTATGAGGATGGAAAGTGGCTAGGTAATATGTGCGTTTCTTTTTACTTATTGTCTTCTGAATGACTACATGTTAACATGGGAGAGGGGGTCATTTTTCAGGTTTGAGGGGCTCTGGAGGTCAAATTTGAAAATGTCATGAATAGGCACTATGATTTTCAGATGCACCAGATGATGTTGTACATTTTCGGTAAGTTTCGTTTCAATCGGCGTGTTCCACCAATTCGGCGAATGTGAATGTGTATTTTTCCATATAGATAATGAAATGAAGTTGTGTAGTTTTGCATATCGATAATGAAAGGACGTTGAATGTCTGACAGTCTCTGGGGAAAATATGTTTGAGTGTCACGTATTGACACTTTCTGAAAATCTGCGGACAACCTTTCTGTATGAGGATGGACAGTGGCTAGGTAATATCTGCGTTTCTTTTTCACTTATTGTCTTCTGAATGACTGTATGTTAACATAGGAGAGGGGGTCATTTTTTAGGTTTGAGGGGGTCTGGAGGTTAAATTTGGAAATGTCATGAATAGGCACTATGATTTTCAGGTGTACCGCGAGGTGCTGTGCAATGTCCGTAAGTTTCGTTTAAATCGGCGTGTTCCACCAATTCGGCGAATGTGAATGTGTATTTTTCCATATCGATAATGAAATGAAGTTGTGTATTTTTGCATATTGATAATGCAAGGACGCTGAATGTCTGACAGCCTCTGGGAAAAATACTTTTAAGTGTCACGTATTGACACTTTCTGGAAATCTGCGGACATTCTTTATGTATGAGGATGCAAAGTCTCTAGCTAATTTGTGCGTTTCTTTTTCACTTATTGTCTTCTGTATGACTGCATGTTAACATTGGATAGGGGGTATTTTTTAGCTTTGAGGGGCTCTGGAGGTCAAATTTTGAAATGTCATGAATAGGAACTATGATTTTCAGATGCACCACGTGGTGTTGTACAATTTCGGTAAGTTTTGTTTAAATCGGCGTGTTCCACCAATTTGCTGAATGTGAATGATTGAAAATAAGTGGAAAACTTGACGGCCTCTGAGGGCTGTATTTTTGAGTGTCACGTATTGACACTTTCTGGAAATCTGCGGACAATCTTTCTGTATGAGGATGCACAGTTACTAAGTAATATGTACGTTTCTTTTTCACTTATTCTTTTCTGAATAACTGCATGTTAACATGGGAGAGGGGGTCATTTTTTAGGTTTGAGGGGCTCTGGAGGTCAAATTTGGAAATGTCATGAATAGGCACTATGATTTTCAGATGTACCGCGTGGTGTTGTACAATGTCCGTAAGTTTCGTTTAAATCGGCGTGTTCCACCAATTCGGCGAATGTGAATGTGTATTTTTCCATATCGATAATGAAATGAAGTTGTGTAGTTTTGCATATCGATAATGAAAGGACGTTGAATGTCTGACAGTCTCTGGGGAAAATATGTTTGAGTGTCACGTATTGACACTTTCTGGAAATCTGCGGACAACCTTTCTGTATGAGGATGGAAAGAGGCTAGGTAATATCTGGGTTTCTTTTTCACTTATTTTCTTCTGAATGACTGCATGTTAACATGTGATAGGGGGTCATTTTTTAGCTTTGAGGGGCTCTGGAGGTCAAATTTAGAAATGTCATGAATAGGCACTATGCTTTTCAGATGCACCGCGTAGTGTTGTACAATGTCTGTAAGTTTGGTTTAAATCGGCGTGTTCCACCAATTCGGCGAATGTGAATGTGTATTTTTCCATATCGATAATGAAATGAATTTGTGTAGTTTTGCATATCGATAATGAAAGGACGTTGAATGTCTGACAGTCTCTGGGGAAAATATGTTTGAGTGTCACGTATTGACACTTTCTGGAAATCTGCGGACAATCTTTCTGTATGAGGATGCAAAGTTTCTAAGTAATATGTGAATTTCTTTTTCACTTATTGTCTTCTGAATGACTGCATGTTAACATGGGAGAGGGGAGTAATTTCTTAGGTTTGAGGGGCTCTAGAGGTCAAATTTGGAATTGTCATGAATAGGCACTATGATTTTCAGATGCACCACGTGGTGTTGTACAATGTCCGCAAGTTTTGTTTAAATCGGCGTGTTCTACCAATTCGGCGAATGTGAATGTGTATTTTTCATATCGATAATGAAATGAAGTTGTGTAGTTTTGCATATCGATAATGAAAGGAAGTTCAATGTCTGACAGCCTCTGGGGAAAATTCGTTTGAGTGTCACGTATTGACACTTTCTGGAAATCTGCGGACCACCTTTCTGTATGAGGATGCAAAGTCTCTAGCCAATTTGTGCGTTTCTTTTTCACTTATTGTCTTCTGAATGACTGCATGTTAACATGGGAGAGGGGGTCATTTTTTAGGTTTGAGGGGCTCTGGAGGTCAAATTTGGAAATGTCATGAATAGGCACTATGATTTTCAGATGCACCACCTAGTGTTGTACAATGTCCGTAAGTTTCGTTTAAATCGGCGTGTTCCCCAATTTGCTGAATGTGAATGATTGAAAATAAGTGGAAAACTTGACGGCCTTTGTGGGCTATATTTTTTAGTGTCACGTATTGAGACTTTCTGGAAATCTGCGGACAACCTTTCTGTATGAGGATGTAATGTCGCTAGCTAATATGTGCGTTTCTTTTTCACTTATTGTCTTCTGAATGACTGCATGTTAACATGGGAGAGGGGGTCATTTTTTAGCTTTGAGGGGCTCTGGAGGTCAAATTTGGAAATGGCATGAATAGGAACTATGATTTTCAGATGTACCGCGTGGTGTTGTACAATATCCATAAGTTTCGTTTAAATTGGCGTGTTTTACCAATTTGGTGAATGTGAATGATTGAAAATAAATGGAAAACTTGATGGCCTCTGAGGGGTGTATTTTTGAGTGTCACGTATTGTCACTTTCTGAAAATCTGCGGACAACCTTTCTTTATGAGGATGCAAAGTCTCGGGTTAATTTGTGCTTTTCTTTTGGACTTATTGGCTGCTGAATGACTGCAGGTTAACATAGGAGAGGGGGTAATTTTTCAGGTTTTAGGGGCTCTTACTCGATAACCTTTGAGTGTCATGAATAGTGACCTATATATTCTGAAAGAACATGTTTTTCTCTATTTGTTTGCATAGTTTCATTGAATTTGGTGGGTTCTGGTGAATGTGTCATTTGAATGTGAATATGAATATCATGAAACTTGATGTACGCGGGCCGCGTCACAATCGCAGCAAAACGCCATGGAAGATCGTCACGAGAATCAAAATAGTGAAGAAGCAGTGGAATACAAGGCCATAGGCCATAGGTGGAATCGGGTTCCATGACGAATCTTCGTCCCGCATTTCTTCGTCGGGCATTTCTTCGTCCGCATTTCTTCGTCCGCAAATCTTCGTCTCCGCATTTCTTCGTCGCGCGTTTCTTCATCTCGCATTTCTTCGTATCCGCAAATATTCGTCTCGCATTTCTTCGTATCCGCAAATATTCGTCTACGCAATTATTCGTATCGCAAGTCTTCGTCTACGCAAATCTTCGTCTACGCAAATCTTCGTCCGCAAATATTCGTCCGCAATTCTTCGTCCGCAATTCTTCGTCCGCAAATCTTCGTCCGCATATCTTCGTCCGCAAATCTTCGTCCGCAATTCTTCGTCCGCAATTCTTCGTCCGCAATTCTTCGTCCGCAAATCTTCGTCCGCAAATCTTCGTCCGCAAATCTTCGTCCGCAAATCTTCGTCCGCATATCTTCGTCCGCAATTCTTCGTCCGCAAATCTTCGTCCGCAAATATTCGTGCCTACTCTACGAAGATTTGCGTAATTATGAGCGCTTCCGTGGCGACGCTTTTGAGAAGCTCATATCTCTGCAACCGCACGTCCGATTGACAACGCAAAAGTCAAACGGGCAAAAAGTCAAATGGGATAAAAGTCAAATGCAAAAAGTCAAAACACCAAAAAGTCAAAAAGACAAAAAGTCAAATGCAAAGTCAATCGGACAAAAAGCAAAATGGCAAAAAGGCTAAAAGCAAAAAGTCAAACGCAAAAAGTCAAACGGGCAAAAAGTAAAATGGGATAAAAGTCAAATGCAAAAAGTCAAAACACCAAAAAGTCAAAAAGACAAAAAGTTCAATGCAAAGTCAAATAGGCTAAAAGTCAAATGCAAAAAGTCAAAACGGCAAAAAGTCAAACGGATAAAAAGTAAAATGGCAAAAAGGCAAAAAGCAAAAAGTCAAACGCAAAAAGTCAAACGGGCAAAAAGTCAAATGGATAAAAGTCAAATGCAAAAAGTCAAAACACCAAAAAGACCACCAAAGTAAAATGCAAAGTCAAAAGGATAAAAGTCAAATGCAAAAATTCAAAGAGGCAAAAAGTCATAATGGATAAAAGTAAAAAAGGCAAAAATTCAAATGCAAAAAGTCGAAAAGGCAAAAAGTCAAATGCAAAAAGTCAAATGCAAAACTGCGGACGAATATTTGCGGACGAAGATTTGCGGACGAATATTTGCGGACGAATATTTGCGGACGAAGATTTGCGGACGAAGATTTGCGGACGAAAATTTGCGGACGAAGATTTGCGGACGAAGATTTGCGGACGAAGATTTGCGGACGAAGATTTGCGGACGAAGATTTGCGGACGAAGATTTGCGGACGAAGATTTGCGTAGACGAATATTTGCGTAGACGAATATTTACGATACGAAGATTTGCGTATACGAAGTTTCGCGGATACGAAGAAATGCGAGACGATGATTTGACGATACGAAGAAATGCGAGACGAAGAAACGCGCGACGAAGAAATGCGCTACGAAGAAACGCGCGACGAAGATTTACGGACGAAGAAATGCGCTACGAAGAAATGCTGGACGAAGAATTGTCCGGACACCGTGGAATCGGGGAACGGAGTGAAGGACAAGGTGATCAGGGGGGAGCCTGGCAAATAGCTGGTAAGTCTAAAAAAGCTAAACAATCATGCAAAGGGGGCCTTAAGGAGTGTGGACTTGTTCTTACTGAAAAAGAGGACTGCATTATGTGTGACATTTGCAAGGCATGGTACCATCCAAAATGTCAGGGGCTTACCATCGATGCCTTTAGGGCACATGCCAAGTATGACTTTATTTGGCTTTGTATACAGTGCAAACCAAAGTTTTTGGAAATGATGGATGTTGGAAAGCATGTTATATCTAGGATAAATCAAGTGGAGAAAAACATACTGTCTGTGCTGAGGGACAACAAACCCAAAGACTTTGGAAAAAGTTAGAGATCAAAATCTCAAGCATGGAGAAAATGGTAGTCGAGCAAATCAAGGAACAACAGACCAGAACAGAAGAAAATCTGAAAGAACAAAAAGAGGCTGTGCAAGCAATGCCAAAGTTCTCAGAAGAGCTGAAGAAAAGTGCACAGGAGATCAAGGAGTTTGTCAGGAACAAAAATGAAAAAGAAGTTGGGGAGAAAAATGTATTGTTGCACAACATACCCGAATGTCAGTCGGCCAACGCTGAAGAACGAAAGAAATATGATTACGCAAGTTTTCAGAATGTCGTATCAGCTCTGTTTGATGAGGCTGAAGCGAATGACATGGGATTGGCTGAAAGTGGCTGGCAGCCGATCAGCGGCAGCACTAGCCTAGACCCCATTTTGCAAATGGGAAATTAAATTGCTTAAAAATGGCCAAGTTTTGGGGAAAATGACCTTTGTATTTTTGACATTTCAACAACGGCCAAAGATAATGGCTATCTCAGTTCAAAACCAATACAAGGATGAAACATTCCCTTTAAACAATGACACTGAATCTTAATACATCAATTAATCTACCAATGCATCCCTGCTGTTTTGTCACACAAATCTCTCCAAACTGCACCACACGAGCTCCCTGCCAGTACCTTCCCCACACCTCAACTTGGAAGCATTGTCACCTGTTTTGTTGTGATGTCCTTGAGGCTGTGCAGGTCATCAGTTGAGGCGGCCATCATGGACGACACGTGTCGCCAGACCAAGCACCGACAACAGCTGCTCACTGCTTTCTGTCAGCACAGCATTCAACCTAGAAAATACAAATATTGCTTGGAGAAATGCTAAGGCCAAAAAGTCCAGTCCAGTCAACTCATTTTGAAGCCTTTATTTACATGATTGTGAAGATACACTTTGTCTTTTCAATATGTAATAGTGCAACCCACATCTACCCGACACACAATCCATGAGCATGTGTTATGGTCTAGTCCCATACTCCAGTATTCAAAACGTGGCAGGAACATTTACAAGATGTTTGGGGCAGCCCAAATCCTGCCCCACATGGGACAGCAAGCTACCCTATTTCGGGCAGGATTTTCAGGATCAAATTTTGCTCATCAGTCAGGGAAATACTGTTGACCGGGGGAGGGATCGTCTTCACAATCACATTTTATCTAGTGTGAATCGGTAAATTGTTACTGCTCAAAACTCCCAACAGCTCTGCCACAAAATTCCAAATCTGCCCAAAAATTTCAAAAGCTGCCCCAATTTTGATGTGTTGGTGCCAACCCTGCCCCAACAAGATCTAGTCAAAACTTGCCACATTTTTCATACTGGCCCATGCTATTAGCCCAGCAAGTATAACATGGATTAAAAACTGGCTTGCATATTATTGACATTGTGCAACTGGATTTTAGAAGGAAAAACAGCTAAATATAAGTAAAGGCTAGAAACAGACCTCCTTCCACAATGCACACTGGTATTAGACGCTTTCAGCCAAATTAAAACCACTTTCCAACCAAGTTCCAAGGTTGACATCATCCAGGCATCCCAAATTTGTCCAAGATCCAAATTTGTCTAGGAAAATTATTAATGTAAAGTTGGGATAAATGGCAAAAACACAAATCTGCTAGGTACCTAAATGTGCACTATTCAATAATAATTAGATTAAATTAAATTAGATAGATTGTAAGATATAGATTACAAGACCTGACACTACTACCAACACACTGTATAAAGGAGAATACTATGTCTACTGAATACTATGTCTATATCTATGTCTATGTCTATGTCTATGTCTATGTCTATGTCTATGTCTATGTCTATGTCTATGTCTATGTCTATGTCTATGTCTATATCTATGTATGTATGTATGTATGTATGTATGTATGTATGTATGTATGTATGTATGTGTATATATATATATATATATATATATATATATATATATATATATATATATATATATATATATATATATATATATATATATATATATATATATATATATATATATATATATATATATATATATATATATATATATATATATATATATATATATATATATATATATATATATGTATATATATATATATATATATATATATATATATATATATATATATATATATATATATATATATATATATATATATATATGTATGTATGTATGTATGTATGTATGTATGTATGTATGTATGTATGTATGTATAAAGACATAAAGACATAAAAGAAAAGTGCAACAAAGAGCCTCTTGGGCCCATCCGAGGTTGCACCCCACCCCACCCCCCCCCCCCCTCCACCAGTCTCGCCCCTTCAAATCACCTTACTCTACCTGCATAAAAGAAGGCTAATCCCACGAGTATTTATGAACTAATCCCTTCTCTGTAAAGTATTTATCTAATCTAATTTTGAAGGAAGCAAGTGTCACTGCATCAGCGACATCCCCTGGTAGCATATTCCAATGTCCTACAACCCTTCTACTGAAAAATGACTGTCGTAGTCTAGTCCTACTTTGTTTCATAATGAGTTTATGCTGATGACCTCTACCTCGATTTTCCCTATTGAACTCAAACATACCCTTTAAATATCCAGAACGCTGACTATTTACAAATTTGAAGACTTCAATTAGATCTCCTCTTAGCCTTCTATATCTAAGTGAAAACATACCCAATTTCTTTAATCTATCTTCATAAGGTAAACTACCAAGACAATTAACCATTTTTGTTGCCCTTTTTTGAACTCTTTCTAACAACCAGCAATCTTTCTTATATGTTGGAGACCAGGCTTGTACACAATACTCCAAATGTGGTCTAACGTATGCACAATACAGTTTTGTTATTACCTTTTCACTCTTGTAGGAAACATTTCTGTTAATGGCCCCTAGCATTCTAAGTGCCTTTTTCCTAGCTTCTACAACCTGGTCTGACGCTGATAGTCTATTGTTCACCACGACACCTAAATCTCTTTCCTTTTCAATCTGCTCCATTTTCTGCCCACCCATTTCATACCTATGTTTACTGCTAACCCGTCCAGCGTGCATAATCTTACATTTACTCAAATTGAATTTCATCTGCCATGCTTCAGACCACTCAACTAGCTTGTCCAGATCTGATTGAAAAACATCCTGATCATGTTTTCCTCTAATAATCCTGACAACTTTTAGATCGTCCGCAAATTTCAAGACTTTGCTGTCTATACTGTTCTCAATTGCATTCACAAATATTATAAAAAGCAATGGGCCCAGGACTGAGCCCTGTGGAACCCCACTGAGAACCTCCTTCCATTGTGATTGGCACCCATTCAATATAACCCTTTGCTGGCGTCCTGAAAGCCACGTTTCTATCCAATCCAGAATCTTGCCCCTGATCCCATCAATTTTAAGTTGCAACCCCAGTCTTGTATGGGGGACTTTGTCAAATGCTTTACTGAAATCAAGAAAAGCTACATCTAGCTGTTTACCCTGATCAAAGCTATCTGTTGCAACATCCAAAAACTCCAGAAGATTAGTTAAACAAGAACGGCCCTTCCTAAAGCCATGCTGTGTATCCTTGATGAGTTCATTTTGCTCCAAGAAATCAACAATCTTATCTTTGATGATTGATTCAAGCACCTTGCAGACTAATGAGGTCAGACTAACCGGTCTATAGTTTTCCTCTTTACTTTTATCTCCCTTTTTATGAATAGGAACAACATTTGCTCTTTTCCAATCAAGTGGAATTTTACTATCTGCGAGTGATTTAGAAAATATTATGGCTAATGGAACCGACAGCTCCCTTTCAGATTCTCTTAAAAGTCTAGCATGGATTTCATCAGGTCCTTCTGCCTTGTTAGGCCTTACTTTCTTTAGATATTCTAGAACAAGTTCACTACTTATGCCACCTAGCTCTCTTATAGTCTCCTCTGTCTCTAGCTCAGGCTGAAGTGCTGCAATACTACTCTGGTCCTCGATAGTAAAGACAGATTGAAACTGATCATTAAGCACTTCAACCATTTCACTGTCCTTGCTAACTAACACATCATCTACCTTAAATGGACCTATATTTTTGGAAACTGTACTGAACTTATAAAAACTGAAGAACTTCTTACTATCTGCATTACAATGTCTAGCTAAATCAAGTTCCTTTGCCCTTTTAGCTGCTCTGACCTTTTTCTTAACTGAATTTCTTGCATTCTGGTAGGCTTTCTGATTTATATCTAGTGAAGATCCCTTCAAAATGCCAAATGCACTTCTTTTAGCTTGTATAGCACTCCTTACTTCTGGGGTAAGCCAAACTGGTTTGCCCTTGGTTCTGTTACGTTTGTGCCTGAGGGGTATATGCCGATTCTGAATTTGGCTTAATCTAGCTTTGAAAACATTCCAGGCCTCACATATGTCCGTGAAGTTAGCCAACAGCCAACAAAACGGAAATTTGCAACGGCCGAATTTTTCGCCTAAAATACGCATGTAGGTCAAGTCGCATACAAGGGTCACGAATCTGATGTTATTTTTAATGCCAAGGTCATAGGTCAAGGTCAAATGCGTAAAGAATGTTGAGTACCCTTATGTACCTTTTTACGGACAAACGGTACACCGCACGGCCTCGCAATGGCCACCATTCGAAAGAGCGCTCCGAAATGAAGGTGGGGTTTTCCTCAGAATTTCGATTAAGGTCACCCAAGGTCACCCATCAAGGTCAAACTATCAAAATCAACCAAAATCGACATTATGTACCTTTTTACGGACAAACGGTGCTTTGCACGGCTTATTAAATGCCACCATTCGAAAGAGCGGCACAAAATGAAGGTGGGGTTTTCCTCGGAATTTCGAATTAGGTCACCCAAGGTCACCCATCAAGGTCAAACTATCCAAATCAACCAAAATCGACCTTATGTACCTTTTTACAGACAAACGGTGCTTTGCACGTTTTTGCTGAGTCTCGTCTCCGGAGCCGCCGGGCCAATACACCGCTGCTGCGGCCTCCGCTGCCGGGCAGCAAGTAAAGTAAAAAGACGTGATTGTGCGGTGACGACGTGGGCTGGTGCTGTCGGACTCTGTGACCAGATTACCGGCGGCGAGATGGCCACGCCTTCACCGACTCTGCGGCTTCGTTCTGGCGCCGTGCGAGCCCCGCCGGAGCTCAAGCACGTGGACTCCATCGTCGACGCGGTTATGAAGAAGCTGCGTGCGTCGGGGATCGGCTCCGGAGGAGATGCTGCCTCTCTGGATGGCAGTGACGTCCAGCCGTCGCCGGAGCGGTGCGAGCCGGACAGTCCAGCACCGGCCGAGCCGGGCCGGGCGCAGCGGCAGCTGTGGCTGGCGGAGCTGCGCTCCCGTATGCCCGACATGGGCGTGCGGGAGAGAGAGGAAGTTCGGGCGCTTCTAATCATCGGCGAGGGGGCGGGCCCGCCCCCGGCGGACCACGTCTGGTACTGGGGACGGGTCCGCCTTATGCTAATAGTCGCGCATCACGGCTGGGGCGCCGCGCTGGCAGACAGTCGGATGACCGACATGGACCGGCTGGGTATAAGACTTCATCCGGCTGCTGGATCGCCGCCTCCTGCGCCGCCGGCGGTCGCCGCTGTGGCGGCTGGTGGGCGCGGCAGACCGTGCCGTCCATCGGGCCTCCGTAGACCGGTGACGTCTGCTGACGCCGGCAGGGGCTGCGTCCCTCGTCCGAGGCAATGAAGGGAAGGCCCGGGCGCGGGGCGGCGGACGGGGGCCGCCCGCGCTCGGCCCCGCCGCGGCTTGCGGGTCGCGGTGGCGCTGCGACTGGCGGTGGGGGCAACGGCCTCTGTTTCCTCCGGCCCCCGGCCAGCCGCGGAGTCTCCTGACGACTCTGTGAGACGTGTCACCAGTGAGAGAGACTTCTTCTCTGCGGAGCCAGGCTGCCGGCCTCAGTCTGGCGGGCTGGCACCGCTGAACGATCGGCGCGCCATCTGTGATGTGCTGGCGGAACCAGACACGGCTTCCTGGCGGCGACCTCTGGAGGCGGCTGACTCTCGCTCAGTGGCTGAGGAAATAGTCTTTATGCTGACGGAGCCGCCTCCATCGCTGCCGCCGCCGTCTCTCGGTGAGGCGGGTGGCGCGGGCGTGCCGACGACGGTCGAGTCGCCTTTAGACTTTATCGGCGCCCAGCGCCTGCCTCTGGAGGCTGGCGCACGGGTGCGGCCGCCGGTGGCCGGCCGGGTTAATGCGGCCCTTTTTGCCGGTCACCCACGAGTGCAGTGTGTACTGGCTAAGGGGTTGAAAGTGCGCGTGCCCGCGACAGCGCCTCGCGTGTGGCAGGTGACTCGGCGCTCGGCGCTGATGACGGCCGCGGTGGCCGACTGTGTGGCGGCCGGCGTGCTGGTGCCGGGCCGCCCGCGGCGATGTTACCGTCTTTTCCCGGTACCTAAGAACAAGTCGGTGGCGCGCCTAGTTTACGACATGTCTTCGCTTACGCCCTTTTTGCCACACCGGCCGTGTGTCTTACCGACCATCGAGCGGGCCTTGGAGGCTGCCGCCGATGGTTTTAACTTTGCATTAAAAATAGATCTGCGTGATGTTTTTTTCTTCACATTCCGCTGGCTGCGAGCACGCGCGCGAATTTCGGGGTGTCTTATGAGGGAAATGAATATATGTTCGCTCGTCTGCCTATGGGCATTTCGATTGCACCGTCGGAAATGCAGCACTTGGCTTGTGTCACTGTTAAAATAGTCGAGGCGCGTTTTCCGGGTGTTAACGGTATGGTGTACTTGGATGATTTTTTGTTTTTGGCGCGCTGTCCCCGCGATTTGATAGGTGTTAGTGATTTTCTGTCTAGTGCTGGATTTTGTTTAAACTTTGGAAAATCTGTGCTCACTCCAACATCG
>JAXIVJ010008832.1:2500-53705 GCA_036785665.1 Chirona hameri | reverse complement strand
GTGCCCAGCGAGCTGCCGTCTGGGCCATGGGAGGAAGTCAGCCTGGACCTCTGCGGACCGTTTCCCACCGGTGAGTCTCTGCTTGTCGCCACTGACGGGTATTCACGGTGGGTTAAGGTCGAGGTGCTACAGTCGACTACGTCTTCATTAATCATCGTGCAGCCGAGGAAAATATTCGCACGACTAGGATTTCCTGTCACCATGACAACTGGTAACGCAAGGAACTTGACTTCCCCTGAATTCGACAGGTTTTGTGGGGCGTGCCAGATCAGTCATCTGACCGTTACGCCTCTGTGGCTGCAGGCAAACGGACTTGTCGAGCGGCAGAACCGGACGCTGCTCAAAGCGATCCGGGCATCCGTGGTGGAGCAGCGCGACTGGCAGGAGTATCTGCAGACGTTCCTGTTAGCGTACCGAGCCACGCCACACCCATCCACCGGGAAAAGCCCGGCGGAGCTGATCTACGGCAGGCAGCTAAGGACGAAGCTACCCGAGATCATCAGGTCACCACCAGCCCCAGGACGTGCGGAGGTGAAATTGGCCCACGATCGGAGCGGGGCACGAGGTGTACGCGGACAGACGGCGGCACTCGCGGACGAATAACATAGGAGTGGGAGAAAAGGTGCTGGTTCGGGTACCCCGGAAGTACAACAAACTCACCGCTGCGTTCTTTAGAGAGCCGTATAGTGTCGTGGAAGTGAACGGGTCTCAGTCGCCTGTCAAAAGACCTAATGATGGAAAGCTGTTTAAGCGCAATAATAGTTTTTGTAAAAAGTTCGTAGAGTACGATGTGTCTAGCGATGAAGGAGATGTCCCATGTACTCCGGTCGCCAGCGCAGCGGGCCCAGCAGCCGACGGCTACCGCACGCGCAGTGGCAGGCTGGTGCAACATCGGTACGGGGCGTCTGTCTGAGTGACTGTTTTAATGTTTCCCCTGTACTCTGTGATCAAGAACAAGGATTATGTTTGTTTTGACGTAGAAAGGGAATGTTGTGCCTTGTACCGGCTTGGGATACTGTGCCGCCACGCCGGCGCTGGTATTCATACGCATAGCCGCGGGCATGTGGCGTACCGTGGCGAGGTCAGCGCCGGGCCGGGGCGGGACGGGGATTGTGTGACTCATGGGCCCTGTTTCACCAAGTGAATATACTCCTTCTCGGTGCCGTACATATTCACTTTTGTCATACTATGACATATTCTGTTTCACCAAATGCCGTACTGGAATACTTATGCCATCCAAAGTATGGCAGCCAAAGTACGACATTTTTGGAATATATTCCATTTCGACCGGCCGATCTACTTCTTTAGCCAGCTGATTGCCGAGTTTGCTTACATTCAAAGTATGCCAGTTTTAATGGCATACTTTGGATCCTCAGCGCCAAGCTCAGTGCGGGTTATATTGCTATTGAATCATCAACGGATAGATTGGTCAGCGCATTTTAGTGGCATATTTATTGTTTTATTATTCATTGTTGTGTCGTTCGTTTTTTGCATTTTCAACTGTTCCTGTTGGTGTTTTTTCTGGCATCTGTTTTGGGCATCGTTGTTCTGGAGAATGGAAGGTGAAGTTGAAGTGCTAGTCCCAGCGCTCTATCACTTACGCCATCACAGCACCCGTGGGCCGGCTGCTTATTTAATAAATAATCCAAATCAACCTGATGAGCCTACATTTCCATGGCAGCAGAATCATCAAATGAAAACAACATAACTACCTAGCTCTCAATTATTCCAATATAATGTTAAAAACAAAATATTGCGGAGAATAGTGTGTGTCTGCAACAAAACTCACACAAGAAAATTGTATCTTAATTTATGTGCTAATCCTAATCGCGACAGGCTGCGGTCACCAACACATATTTGTCAGAGCATGATACACACGGAAGATATCTTCAAATAATATTTATTTTCAAGTTACAAAAACGCTCAGCATCTCGCTCGAATATGATTTTTGTTTCGATCTGCTATCCTCTGTTAAACTGCTGTCGCAGTCATAGTAAAGATAAAACACACGCATATCTCCACACTACACAGCTTGTTACCCGACGCCACCACGCTGTTTCTTCAGCAAATGTTTTCCGCAGTTTATCTTCATAGCCTTTTGTTTTCATACTTCGGACCAAGGCCGTACTTCGGACTGATGGCAAGTCGTTCCGCGTTCGTGTCGCACAATGGCGAACGTGAACTTCTCCACTTGCAAAGTCACTGGCGATCGACTCTTGCTCTGGCGCTGAAGGCATTCACTTAACAATTACCTTAGCGAATAAAACAATCTAAATGTTAACGTCAATCATACAAAACAACAGGAAACCAATTAAGTTTCATAGGTAGTAGCTAACAGCCATGAAATTACACCAGGCACGGTAAAGCCGGCGACGAGATTGTTTGTTTACATTGTTGGCCTTGGAATGCCGGCGCCGCGTGAATCATTTAAGAAAATATAAATATAAGTACAAATTCTTTGAAAACCATGTAATTATATATAAATTAAAATATAAATCAATATCAAAATATTAATATATATCAAAAATATAGATAAGCATATATTTTCCGTTATTTACGTCTGCAGACGGAAAATATAGTGCCGCCCGCTAGCCAATCAGCGTGCGGCTCTGAGTGCATGCGCGAATATTTATCTTTGAATATATTCCCTACGGCAAGTAATATATTACCTTGGTGAAACAGAATAGTATTACTGTCATACTTTGGATGCCGTACCTTTCGGAAGTACGCAGGGGGTGTCATCCCTATCTCCGTAACGTGTCCACTTATACTTATGACGTCACCTCAGTAGTCAATTCTGGCGCATGTCGTCTGGGGTCGGTTAAAACTGTTTTTCGCAAATAACTTTGACAAATATAGATACAGCAATTATTTTGATGTCATCGTGTTCGCCTCGTCAGAAGACGTTGATTCATACCAATTGCATGTGGTTTAGGTCAAATCAAAAGTTCATCGAAAGGGCGGGGCTTAGAGCATCAGCTGGTGACCGCCGAACCATAGGGGGACCGTGAACAAGGCCCTGACCTTTGATGACCTCTAGTGACCTCAATATTGATCTGAGCCTAAAATGATTCAAAATATTTAGATTTGCATTGCTTTGAGCTTTCCAATGCTGTCTTTCCCTTTTTCGTAACCTTTTTACTTCTCGAGCTAGACGGTATTTGTTTCTCCCAAAATAGCATTAACTGCAATAGCGGAAGAGGCCGGTGCATACACATGACGTCACGCTCTGACGTCATGATCACATATAATCGCCGGATGACTCTACCTCCTATATATGGCCTTGGAAGTACGGCATGAATATATTCACTTGGTGAAACAGGGCCATGGACGCCGGGTGGCTGGCTGCTATGTGATCTTCAATACAGACCTGAACCGGCCCAGCCAGGGGCGTCGACACGCGAGAAAAAAAAGGTGCGACTTTTTGCTGGGGGGCGGCACCTGGCAAGGGGCGGCACCTGGCAAGGGGCGGCACCTGGCAAGGGGTGCATACACGTTCAAATTTGTATCTTTCCAGGTTTTTTGTCAAGCGAAATTTCGATACCCTACCTGACCGTAAACAGCCGATCGTATCTTATCTTTTCTTCGTTAACATTTCGGTACGTAGGGTTTTCGTGACCGTAAGTTTAACTAGCCCGTCCAGTTCCAACTCCAAAGTAGGTATAACAAATCTTTTTGGGCATTCGTCCATTAAATTAGATGCATTGTCGTCGCTGCCGCTGAATGAAGGTCATCCTGGCAATATGTTAAATCAAGCGCTGAAGGGAGTCAACTACACCATGTCAGTTGCCAGATACATTTTTGAGGTTTTCAGCTGAGCGCTCAAACCAACTGGGCTCATGAGTAGTCTGTGACGGGCTGTTCTGCAAACATTATTACGGTTTTAGAACAGCCGTTCGCCGTTGTATCTATTTATAACTAATTATTTGCCTGTTGGATTGCATCTAGGTACAGTTTTTCCTAGAGATTCGTGCGTAAAATGCATGCCAATCTTATATTGTCACTTATACATCACTGCCACGCCGAACTACCGCCGTCTGGCATGTGAGTGAATCCTCTCCGAATACATGAACGAACGCTGCTCCTTGAGTAACACAGTTCCAGGACTCCCGCTCTTCGGAACATTTCACCCTAGTGCTGTTTAGCCATCACCGAACACTCTCCTCCTTGTATCGTCCTCTGCCACGAACGCCTTCACCACCCTCTCCACGTCGACCTGGTCCAGCAGCGACTGATGGATGTGGCAGACAAGGAGATCTGAGAGACGCCTCTCACCCATGCTGTTCCGCAGCCACGTCTTCAATCTGCGAAGTTTGCTGAAGCTCCGTTCAGCCTCAGCCGATGACACGGGGACGCACCGTAATATGTCCAACAGCTTAGCTGTTTCGGCATACAGATTCTTCAGGATAGGGGGCGAGACGGCCACACGCTGCCCCGGTCCTGCTGAGGGGTGAGACGGCCGTACGCTGCCCCGGTCCGGCTGATGGCGAGACGGCCGTTCGCTGCCCCGGTCCGACTGAGGGGTGAGACGGCCATGCCCTCCCTCAGTCCCGGTCCGGCTGAGGGGCGAGACGGGCATACGCTGCTGCCCTGGTCTGGCTGAGGGGCGAGACGGACTACGCTGCCCCGGCCCGGCTGAGGGGTGAGACGGCGGTACGCTGCTCTGGTCTGGCTTAGGGGTGAGACAGCCATACGTCGCTGTGTCTGGAAATGTTGCAAATGGCATTGTTTGGCTTAATGTTCAAGATATGCTTTTTTTTGTAAAACTTAAAGAAACCAAATATTTCAAAATATAGACTTGCAACATAACTTACTTATCTAACGGCGACGACTACAAATTGCCGCTCTCGTCAACACCCGTCAAAAGACCGCAAAACGCTGGCCACGACTGGACCACAGCACCAGTGACGTCGTCGCTAATGCTGAGCCGCTCGGCAGTCGATGCATAGAGAATCCCGGGATGTCACCCCCTGGGGCTACCATAAGATAACAATAGCATCACGAAACAACTACAAGGAAGCGTTGCGTTGTGTTTGCCGCAATCTGATTAAAAACTGTGCTTCCAAAACAAATGGCAGCGCTCCCGTCAATTGTTTTGATGTTAACTCCCCGTAATTACTAACATGTTATTGATAACTGATTGTAGTTAAAAGCAGGGGCGCAGCCAGACCTTCATAAGGGGGGGGGAGCAAGCACCTGGGAGAGGCCCCCCACCCCAAAAAAATACCCCTGGATATGAAAAACTCTACGGATTTCAGCCACTTTATTTTGTGAGGCCCCTTCTTAGCATTTTTTCTTCGTCTACTTTTGATGAGCTGGATTGGACCAGGACCCTCAGTAGGCATTGTACTGAGCGCATTACTAATTTGTATTGTTACGTACAGGAGATAAAACCTATCTTAGCCGACAACAGGTGGGGGGAGGGGGGGGGGGGGTCGGCTTTTGAGTGTGGGGGCGGCTGAAATGACGAAAAATGTACCCCCATTTTGATACGTGTATTAAAGCCTTTGCAGCATTTTTATATGGATTTTCATGTTATAAAGGTAGGTAGGTATGTACTTGTTAGTTAGCCCGCGAGTTACTGGGGGAGGGGGGTATTTTCCCCCCCCCCCTCCCGTTATTTTGCAATAACTCCTAAACAAACACCAGTATCGTCACCAATCCTGCAGTGCCTTCTCTCACATCAATTCTAACCATGTTGGCCAAAGGAAAAAGATGAGGTATGATAGGTCATCCTGGAATGACGTCAGATGACGTCATGTTCTTCGGTTTTTGTTGCAAAATAATGGTTTGCGGAAAACGCTGTCAAAGTTACAATGTATGAGGTAAATTCAATTGTCTTAAATTAAATTACTGACAAAAGACTGGGCTATCAAACTGCTATCTCGGATTTTTGAGTTTTTTAATTCAAAATTGTGAGAAATCCAAATACATTTTTTTTAAACAATTAGAAAAAAAAACAGAATTATGCAAAAACCAGACTATATGTGATCGAGACGTGTTCGGTTAATATGTGTACCAAATTTGAAGTAGATATCTTCAAAACTGACTGACGTATGACCTTTAAATTACCAAAATCGACCACCTCTCACAGCATTACTATGCATACAAAAATGCATTTCCGTTTTTGCTTTTAACCTCCATTTATATGGAACAAACAATGTTCTAAGATCATTTTTCGCGTTCTAGACGAGAAAAAAACAAACATGTGTTACAACGCCTAATGACCGTAATCTGCGGTTTGACCTCGTGACCTCGGATGACCTTGACCTGACCCAAGGTCATACACAGCTTAGAAAGGTACTTAGAAGTGTCAGACACACGAGTCATACCGATTTATTGACTGCTTATGCGTTTAATATCGCAATTTTGCGCGATAATTCCATCTATCGAGACCTTTTGGTATGGTCAAACATTTTGTACTTGATCTGACCTGTGACGTCATCGGTGAACCCGATGTCAACAATATTAGGTTTCCCTCGATACATTTTCCAGGGCTATCGAACACCGTTTGAATTTTTGCGATCGGTCCAGTAGTTCCGGAGATCACAGGGGGGGGGGGGGGCAAAAAATAGTCCCCCCCGTAAGTCGCGTTATGAAATATACCCCAGTAACTCGCGGGTTAGCGCCGCGAAGCGGCGCGAAATTTTTACGGTTTTGCCTGATAAAACCCAGAAATACAGGCGGTGTGCCTTGTAGAGGATAATAAGCTAAAATGATATTCATTCAATTCAGCGTTACGACGAACCGATGACGATGACTATGGCTTCGTTATGACGATGACTACCGATGTGACGCCGCGCAGCGGCGTGAAAATGTTAATTTTGGGTCCTGGAAAACGAAATGTTAATATTGGAACCAGACCGTGAGGTGAGATGGCTTGGGGAGATGGCCCTGGCCTGTTTCCACTATTAGCTCTTCGGTCCAGCGAATTGTGCACCGCTGGAGCAGCTTCCGGGTGCCGATCTCCTCGTCTTTGCGTTCGCGTCGCCTTTTTCGGAACTCGGCAAACTAGCTAAACATGTAGCCTGCTTGAAACTTAGAAGTTAATATTTTATGAAAGGAATGGGCCCTGGTGCCAGCAATTACCGCCAAGGAGAGCCTCAGCCAGACACTGAATGCAATTATTTAATTTAATGGCCCCTGGGCAGGCTCGAGAGGCCCCTGAACATACCCAATGGGCCCCTGGACATGCTCGAGAGGCCACTGGGCAGGTTTGTTGGGCCGTGTGTGGGCTCAATTGGCCCCTGGACAAGTGGACATGCTCTAGAGGCCCCTGGGCAGGTTTTTGGGTCCCCTGAGTGGGCTCAATCGGCCCCAGGGCATGCTCGAAAGGTTCCTGGGCATGTTTTTGCGCCCTTGGGTGGGCTCAATGGGCCCATGGACATGCTCGAGAGGCCCCTGGACAGTATTTTGGGCCCCTTGGTGGGCTCAATGGGCCCCTGGACATGCCCAAGAAGCCCCCTAGCCGGCTTCGAAAGCCCTTCAGTGTCTGAGGGCCCTTGACATGCACCAGAGTGGCCCTTGCCTAGTTTGAGTGCTCCTCTGTGACTTTTTGAAAGCCATTTAGCTAATGCAAATGGTATCTGGACCAATCTCGGCGGGGCCCCCTGTGACCCGTAAGGGGGGGGGGGGGCAATTGCCCCCCTTGCCCCCCCCCCCCCCCCTCCCCCCTGGCTGCGCCCCTGGTTAAAAGGAAACAGCTGTTAGCTTCTTGATTCATTTTCAAGTCTTATGAATTACTACGTCGAGTTGTTAGGGAATGTTTCACCTTTGTATCACGGGTGGAGTTTCCTATTCAAATGGTGGGGCGACTGCCCCACCAACTTTGTGTTTTGTCCCACCAACTTTTGTCAGATTTGAAGGTTTCCTGGCGTTGAAATGGCTATTTTCACCTGAACCATTGAAAACAACCAGTCTATATGACATTTTGCCCCACCAACTTTTTCTGAAAAGCTCCACCCATGCTTTGTATTGGTTTTAAACTGATAGCCATTATCTTTGGCCGTTACTGAAATGTCGAAAATACGAAGGTCATTTCCCCAAAAACTTAGCCGTTTTTAAGCAATTTAATTTCCCATTTGCAAAATGGGGTCTAGGCTAGTGCCGCCGCTGATTGGCTGACAGCCACTTTTTCACCGAATCCCACCTTGTCAGCCAATCAGCGGCGGTCTACAGCTCAATAATGACGTCATCATCCCAAATCGAAAACCTTAATTTGTATACAGTTAAGTGACTTTTCGAGAGAAAAAATACCACCATCGTTTTCAGCAGCACTTACTTAATATTTTAAACTACAACCAGCGTATATTTGACAACTTTCAGAAAGGTGAAACATTCTCTTTAAGAACTACTTAAGCCTGAGTCTGCACCAACAAGACATCGATGGGCCATGGGCGCCATGATACGATATCACCTTATCAGGATATAGGGACGGCAAATATTCGTTGCGGCACCTGGCTGAAAGGGTGGCACCTTGCTGAAGGGAAGGCACCTAGCTGAGGAGCGGCACCTTTCTGAAGGGGCGGCACCTGGCCGAAGTGGCGGCACCCGGCTGAAGGGGCAGCATCTTATGAGGGGCGGCACCTGCTGAAGGGGCGGCACCTGGCTGAAGGGGTGGAACCTTGCTGAAGGGACGGCACCCGGTTGAGGGGGCGGCATCTTTTTTAGAGGCAACACCTGGCTGAAGAGCGGCATCTTTCTGAGGGGGCGGCACCTGGCTGAAGGGGCGTCACCCGGCTGAGGGGGCGGCATATTTTTGAGGGGCAACACCTGGCTGAAGGGCGGCGTCTTTTTGAGGGGCGGCACCTGGATGAAGGGGTGGCACCCTTCTGAAGGGGCGGTACCTGGATGAAGGGGCAGCACCTTTCTGAAGGGGCGGCACCTGGCTGAAGTGGCGGCACCCGGCTGAAGGGGCAGCATCTTATGAGGGGCTGCACCTGCTGAAGGGGCGGCACCTGGCTGAAGGGGTGGCACCTTGCTGAAGGGGCGACACCCGGTTGAGGGGCGGCATATTTTTTAGGAGCAACACCTGGTTGAAGGGCGGCATCTTTCTGAGGGGGCGGCACCTGGCTGAAGGGGCGGCACCCGGTTGAAGGGACGGCATATTTTTGAGGGGCAACACCTGGCTGAAGGGCGGCATCTTTCTGAGGGGGCGGCACCTGGCTGAAGGGGCGGCACCCGGTTGAAGGGGCGGCATATTTTTGAGGGGCAACACCTGGCTGAAGGGCGGCATCTTCCTGAGGGGGCGGCACCTGGCTGAAGGGGCGACACCTGGCTAAAGGAGCGGCATCTTTTGAGGGACGGCACCTGACTTGGGTGGCATCCGGTCAGTGGCGGTACTTGGTATGTGACGGCGCCTCGTCGAGGGCGGCACCTAGACGGTGGCGGCACATTGGGACGTCCAAAAAAGTGGTGCGACTAGTCTGAATGGTCTGTTAGGCGTCGACGCCCCTGGGCCCAGCTCTGTGACCCGGGAAGGCGGATGCAACATTTGCCACGATATCTCAACTTCAATCAACGTCAACTAATGTGTTGTTTATGCTTATACTTTCAGGTTGTCAATGCTTATATGTATCTAGCACGTATGGACGTCGCATATAAGGGGAGATCAGGGCGACAGGCGGTATGTCGCTTCCGACTGTACCGAGACGAGGCTGCACCGTGTACCGTGACGTGATGCGGACTGCACCGTGACGAGGCTGCACCGTGTACCGTGACGTGATGCGGACTGCACCGAGACGAGGCTGCACCGTGTACCGTGACGTGATGCGGACTGCACCGTGACGCGGCTGCACCGTGTACCGTGACGTGATGCGGACTGCACCGTGACGCGGCTGCACCGTGTACCTTGACGTGATGCGGACTGCACCGTGACGAGGCTGCACCGTGTACCGTGACGTGATGCGGACTGCACCGTGACGCGGCTGCACCGTGTACCGTGACCGTCAACTTATGCGCACGTGGTGTGACAGGGAAGAGGCGCAGTGACCATGTGTCCGGGGCCATATCACAGCTTGGGTGCCTCACGGCCAAACAGCTGGTGGCTTACCATACAGTGTGCGCAGTTGAGCGGACAATAGTGTCAGGCCAGCCGGGGAGCCTCCAACAGACAATCGGACCGAGAACCTGCCAGCGGCACAACCACAACACCAGGCGAGTCGACATGTTCAGTGTTCACCCTCCCGTCTATTCGTGTGGAGGCAGGGAGACGGCGCCTTTGCTATCGCGGTGTGTCACTGATGAACGACATGCATGTTGAGCCTGGCATGCCATCTTTTCGGGCCGATGTAAAGCGATTTGCCAAGTCGCTTTAGGACAGGCTATGTAGGTATGGACGCGAATCAGTGAATGTGTGTGCATGCCTGTGCGTTTAGTGTATATGTGATCCAATTTCCAAATGGTTTTACCTATTCAACATGAATGAGTGAAAAGCCAACGTCATTGTGGACCTCATTTGAATAAATCCGTTCTGTTCTGACTGGCTCAGCAGGTGAAGATGTTCGAAACACGCTGCCTGCTTGCCAGATCACGCAGGCACGCAGGAGCCGTTGCAGGCTGAAAATAGCCCGATCCAAACGGCCCGGCCAGCCAGGTGAGGCCAGGTCAGCCAAGAAAGTGAGGGAGCCATTACTCACCGGGTCGCTCGCCATTGCTGAGTAAATCTGTTTTACCTCAATACTGGCTTTGGGATCAAATAGCTGATTATTTGGAAGCTACCCAGCGTGCAGGTGATATATTTGTGTCTAATGTCGTATGTTTGGTTTCCAAGATGGTTGACCAACTTTTGTACTTCTGTGTACAGGCATGTGTAATGCTTTTAATGCTGGTTTACAACATGTAACATGTAATATAATTGAAAGTTTATAGCGTAGGCTATGGGGAATCCAGCGTACTATGGGAATCAAACAAATGTGTTATCGTTTTCCTCATGCGGAGGCGTCAAGAACAATAGAGGCAATACAATCGCCAACAATCATTTTTGTTGGTTACATTTATACAGTGGCACACGCAGGATTCCATTTCGGGGGGAGGGGGGGTCGCCCTTGTGAGCGGGCCCCCATCCGTTTTTAGAAAACTTCGCGGATTTCGGTCACTTGTTTTTGAGCGGGCCCCCTACAGCATGGGACCTGAGACATTATAATTTCCTTGTCAATGTCGTGTAAGGTGACTGCGTGTGCTACTGATGTGCGAATTTTAGGTGCGTGTGCTACTGATGTGCGGTACAACTGTCGAGAGTAAATTTGACGAAATGAGGTAAATGACAACAACACAAATTATATTTTACAGGTTAGGCAGGTTAGGCAGTCCGATCTCCGGTAGTTATGTCATCATCATCATCGTTGGGGTTTTAGAGCGCCGCGAATACGTCATTCGCGCCCACCATCATGTTGCCAAAAGTTGTCATAAACCATTTCCTGAAGCAACAATGGATAATGTAAAAAATACGTATCAATATCAAATACGCCCCTATCAAGAATTTGCAAGGATCGGCCCTGTTGTGACCGGGCCTTCGTTTTGACCGGGTCCTATATCACGTCTTTCCCAGCACCGGGCCCCTGCCTCGATCGGGCCTGACCAAGATCGGGCCCCTACCAAAAACGGGCCCGTATCAAGAATATGCGAGGACCGGGCCCTGTTATGACCGGGCCCTCGTCCTGACCGGGCCCCATGCCACACCTTTGCCAGCACCGGCCCCTGCCTCGATCAGGCCTGACCAAGATCGGGCCCCTACCAGAAACGGGCCCGTATCAAGAATATGCAAGGACCGGGCCCTGTTGTGACCGGGCCCCATATCACGCCTTTGTCAGCACCGGGCCCCTGCCTCGATCAGGCCTGACCAAGAGCGGACCCCTACCAGAAACGGGCCCGTATCAAGAATATACGAGGACCGGGCCCTGTTGTGACCGGGCCCTCGTCCTGACCGGGCCCCATGCCACGTCTTTGCCAGCACCGGGACCCTGCCTCGATCGGAACTGACCAAGACCGGGCCCCTTCCAGAAACGGGGCCCGTATCAAGAATATGCAATGGCCGGGCCCTGTTGTGACCGGGCCCTCGTTCTGACCGGGCCCCATATCACGCCTTTGCCAGCATCGGGCCCCTGCCTCGATCAGGCCTGACCAAGACCGGGCCCCTACCAGAAACGGGCCCGTGTCAATAATATGCGAGGACCGGGCCCTGTTGTGACCGGGCCCCATCATCCCATGCCACGCCTTTGCCAGCACCGGGCCCCTATCTCGATCGGGCCTGACCAAGACCGGGCCCCTACCAGAAACGGGCTCCTCAGAAATACGGGCCCCTCAGAAATTTCGGGGGGGGGGGGGGGGGTCAGCTGACCCCTTTGACCCCCCCCCCCCCCCTGCGTGCGCCACTGCATTTATATGTTCCATGCTCCTTACATTTTGCTTTGATTTTCCAATTATTTGTGCAGCATAACAACAATTATCGTACCCACCATTATTAGCGGAAGAAGCACCATTAACTTCAAAATAGCACATTAATTTGAGCCAGCCCCCACAATTTAAAACCTGTCTCGTCTTTGCTAGCGAAACGTTCTCCAAAACTCTCCGCACTGTCCACCTACACGTCGAGTGTGGACTGTCTGTCGGCCTGGTTGTAACGGCCAATTGCACCCGTGCCCCGGCGGCCGGCCTTGATTGGTCCGATCATGGTTATTTGCCGTGTCTCGGTGGTGGGCCTGGGAGTGCCGTAAACAGCAGAGTATATAGGCCACGGCGCAGGCCCGATCGGTCCCCGGTGACCGCAGTCTGATATCGACCCCATGCCCCATGGCACGGTCAGTGACGCTCCCCGGTGACCACAGGCCGATGTCGACCCCATGTCCCATGGCACGGTCAGTGACGCTCCCCGGTGACCACAGGCCGATGTCGACCCCATGCCCCATGGCACGGTCAGTGACGCTCCCCGGTGACCACAGACCGATCTCGACCCCATGCCCCATGGCACGGTCAGTGACGCTCCCCGGTGACCACAGGCCGATGTCGACCCCATGCCCCATGGCACGGTCAGTGACGCTCCCCGGTGACCACAGACCGATCTCGACCCCATGCCCCATGGCACGGTCAGTGACGCTCCCCGGTGACCACAGACCGATCTCGACCCCATGCCCCATGGCACGGTCCTCAGCCGAACGCCATTGGTTGGGGGAGGGGGGGGGGGGGAAGAAGAAGAGCTCCCCCTGGTTATCTTCCGAACCAATAGCCGCAGCGAGACGCGCAAGGCGGCAATCGAAAGCTCTCATTGAGACGCATCCAAATCATACACGGCATTTTCCAAATAAGGTCACTTGTCAGGTCACCGTCAGGTCAAAGATAAAATTGACATTTGAGTTTTTGGGCCATACTTTCCATACAAAGCCTTAGATTGCGACTATTATAGCACAAAACGCTCTTAAAGGTATAATACATATCTCGCATAAGCAAAAGTGAAATTGTAAGTAGAGGTCAAGGTCAGGTCACAAAAGGTCACAGGTCTACGAAACCCATGCGACACATGTTGTATGGATTATTTTACACGGATAATTCGATAGTAGTAGTCATTTTTACAATCTGACACCATATAAGGTCAAGGTCAGGCAAATAAGGTACAAATTTGAAATTTATAAATATTAATACAAAAAGACATGTCTAGAACAGTTGTGTCTCAGAAATACAATGCTAACATTTATTTGTTTGTATCTAGTCATTTAAAAGCAAAAAAACGCAATTACAAAATATAACGTCATGAGTTACTCATACTTAGGGAGCGATAAATCAGTAAAAAATGAAGATATTGCTTTTAAATTTGGTTTGGGTATTATCCATATGTAGTACTTCAACATGACTTCCGTTTTTTTAATGTTTGAAAATGAAGATTTTGAGGGCATTTAAAAACAACGTTTTTTTAATTTTTTTTGGGGTTAAAAACCAAAATGTTCAAAAATGCGAGACAGTCATTTTCTAGCCCTTGCCATTTGTCATCTTTTTGGAGTTTTTCGATCGCATTTGGCTTCAAATATGGCATTTGTACGGCCTGTTAAGTTTAGCTGATTTTTGTGTCAAGCTCGTGTGTAGTGACGTCACTAAATTCGCTATATATCGACAAATGTTGACGAAATTTCTTCATTTTCACACAAGACGTATAATTGATGTAGAAGAAGGTACTGGAAGTTTTACGTCGATAGCGCTATTAGTTTCTTAGCTATTGCGAAAGTTCATCAGGCGGGAGGGGGGGGGGGGGGGGGCGTAAGCGCCCCCCCCCCCCCCCCAGCCAATGGCGGGTTAACAGACCTGACACGCCAAAACACTTCCCGACCGACAGCTGCAGCAGACATTTGGCAACGCCCCGGCCCGGCCGGTACGAGCGGCCAGGCAGAGTGGTGATGGTTAACCCTTCACTGTAGCGATCGCCTTTCACCAGTATCAGCTGGCGTCTGCGCTGTTGCATTGGCCTTGTTCCGTCGCACGGCGATGTGTTCCACTTATTTCTTCCTGCCATTGCACGCGTTTTCGTAATCTTGTCTGCTTCAAGAAAATGACTCTGTATATTTTTCGCTGTATCATCGACAGAACAAAACAAACAGGTGATAATTCAGGTCAAAGTGATTGGTGATGGCGACAAGACCTCGGTGACCTAGGACCGTCTGGGCTAAACGACATTAAGAAAGGCAGTACAATGACGTCACAACTCTCATCTGTAACCCGTGTGAGGAACACTGGATACATACCTGTCTACACCTTTTTAGGTTCAATAAAAAAAGAGCAAATTAAAAAAGATAAAATCAAATTTAAAAAAAGATAAAGTCCAATTAAAATATGTAAAGTCCAATTTAAAAAAGATTAACTCTAAATGAAAAAAAGATAAAGTGCAATTTAAAACGGCGGATCCTTCAAAGATTTGCCTCATGAGCTGTAATGAGGAGGAATACGCGTGAGAACAAAATGTCGTGGCGAAACAAACAAAAATATGTCGGTTTCGATATCCTCAGTACAGAGCGCGTACATATTTACGTTACACACAACACACAATATTTATTGGAATAAGAATTCGGTAACATATTGCATGTAATGTCAGACTATCGATTTATCATCGATGACTTTGAAATTTAATTTGAAGATGAATCTCACTTGTCGGAAACACCCAACGAACCTCGGAAACGTAGTGTAAAGGCCGGCACAAAAAGGAGGCCGTATATGCGGGTCGTCTCCGATGCAAGGAAGCGGATCCTGGACTGCTATCGGGCCGAAGGCGACTGGAAGCTGGCCGCCACCGCGAATGGAGTCGCTGTCCAGACGGCCTACGGGTATATCACCAGGCCTGATGGCGACGGTCCTCGACCCCGGGGCTGTGCGACCACCACCAAAGTCAGCCCCGCAATGACCGAAAAGATGGTGAAGTATGTTGAGGAAAACCCGCTCATCACATTAGTAAAGTAACCTTGCCGCTCATCACTCTGGCGGAAATAGCCCGGAAACTTCATTCTGAAACTGGCACGAAGATATCCATCCCAACAGTACATAAGCACCTGGAAGGACAACTGTTCAAGGTAAAGAATTGGTGCTTTTCCAACCAATTGGGATTAACTCAGAAGAAGACAAGAGGCGCAGATCTCTTTTCGTTGAACGTGTCATGACAGCGACGGGGAGCGGCACGATTATTCACATGGACGAAACAAACGTGAACCTGTTTCTCCGACGTTCACAGGGCCGCTCGCGTCATGGCGCGCGGTGCTCCGGTAAGGCCGCTAACTCAAGAGGTCCAAACATCCATGTGATCGGCGTCATGGGTCAGACAGGCATTGTACACTGGGAGCGCCGACGCGGATCTTTCCGCAAGGACGACTGTGCGGACTGGCTCCAGAGAACGATCCAGAGCTGTCCCCAGCCTCTGGATCAGATCGTGGTGGTGTGCGATAATGCACCCGTCTCCACACCAGTCTTGAGGAGGTGGTGGCGGAGTTCCCCGGGGTGGAACTGTTGAGAACGGCGCCATACAGTACACCTCTGAACCCCATAGAGCACATCTGGTCGGTCATGAAGGCGCAAATGAAACGCGAGATGGCCACAGACTTTCCAGAGCAGATAGCCACACCGCAAGGGATCAGCCAACAAGAACACCGCCTCCGATGCCTGGAGGAGAAGATCGATCGCGCCATGGCCGCCGTCACCCCAATGACCTGCCCCAACGCCTTCAACCATGTACACAAACACTGTGCTTGCTGCATGTCGCTGGCCGATCTGGCGATGGTTGTAAGCCGGCCGATGCAGACGCGTGTCATGTGAGACTGACAAGCAGTGCTCAAAGGCAGGGCGATGTGTTGATATTGTAAAATAGCTTGGTTATTTTGTTGCATGCTGTTGAAATTGTACACAATAATGAATGTTGGCGTAAATAATACATATTAGCCGTTTTCACGAAGGATTTTGCGTTTGGGGCGATTAGGCCGTTTGGGGTGATTGGGGCGATTGGGGCGTTTGGGGTTTGGGGCCAGCTATGGCCACGTGACACGGTGTTTGGTCCAAAACTCCAAAACACCAAAACTCCAAAACTCCAAAACTCCATAACTCCATAACTCCATAACTCCATAACTCCATAACTCCATAACTCCATAACTCCATAACTCCATAACTCCATAACTCCATAACTCCATAACTCCATAACTCCATAACTCCATAACTCCATAACTCCATAACTCCATAACTCCATAACTCCATAACTCCATAACTCCATAACTCCATAACTCCATAACTCCATAACTCCATAACTCCATAACTCCATAACTCCATAACTCCATAACTCCATAACTCCATAACTCCATAACTCCATAACTCCAAAATTTCACAATTCCGAATAATGTTATTCCAATGGTGCAACCAACCTTCGGTTATTCGGATATTCGGAAACAACCAATCTAATATGATTCGGATATGCGCGGGGGCAATACTATGGGCCGGTCCGAAGGTTGGTTGTACATTTTTGAATTTCGGATTTTTTTGATTTTTTGTTGTGGTTTTTGTATTTGGAAATTATGGAGTTTTAGAGTTTTAGAGTTTTAGAGTTTAAGAGTTCTGGAGTTTTGGAGTTTTGAAGTTTTGAAGTTTTGAAGTTTTGGAGTTTTGGAGTTTTGGAGTTTGGAGTGTTTTGGAGTTTGAGTTTGAGTTTTGGAGTTTTGGATCAAACAACGTGTCACGTGGCCATAGCTGGCCCCAAACCCCAATCGCCCCAATCGCCCCAAACGCCCCAAACGCCCCAAACGCCCCAATCACCCGAAACGCAAAATCCTTCGTGAAAACGGCAATTATGTGCGATCACATTTGTTGTTTGGCATCGTGATCTGTGCTAAGAGTGAGGGAAGACTGCCTGACATTTGGCTGTGACCAGCTACGTATATTATGGTTTCACAACTCGGACTTGACAGAAAAAAATTGTTATACGGATACATATTGTTACCGAGCGGGCGCGAAGCACCCGTGAGGTTTCTCGTCAACTTACTAGACAAATTTACATTTGACCCGGCCCGACCCGGCCCGACCCGGCCCGACCCGGCCATGCATACGCTTTTCGGAAGCTAATAACTTTGCAACCACTGCTTCGATTGAGATTGGGTTTTCACCATTGGATAGGTCCATCAAATCAATTTTGTTTGTAGCATAGTGCGTTCTGATAAGGTGGTACCACAGCGCGTGGCAGTTGGCACACGCGAACGTCGAAATGAACAAAAAACCTTGCAGAAATGATTCTTGATCAAAAATGGCTACATTATTCTAAGCATTAATTTATACGCTGAAGCATGCAGCGCTCAGGAAGTACTCCCTTTTGGCGGATTTGAGAAAGGAGATCATGAACAATTTAATAAAACTTAATTTTTACGTTGGCATGCATTGAGGTCTGTCAATTTTTCTGGAGGACTAAAATGACTTACTACCACGTGTGCTCCCTTACCGTTTCATATTTCAAACCTGTTTTAGCTTTACCAGAGCGCGCTCGCTCGGTCATCGCCCAAAAAGGCGTTTTACTGGTTGAGTAGGTAATAGGTACATTGAAGAAAAAATCAACTAAAGTGATGGAAATAATTAATAAACTAAAAAACATGACCTTTTCCTCGAAAATGTGAAAATCCAATGTTATCAAAATGTTATTATTATATTGTAATATTTCGGCCACAGGCCTTTATCAAACAGTAAAACATTTCGACACGACGTTTTCCTAACTGCCTCTTTAAATGCAAAATTTAAAGAGGCAGTTAGGAAAACGTCGTGTCGAAATGTTTTACTGTTTGATAAAGGCCTGTGGCCGAAATATTACAACATAATAACATTTTGATAACATTGGATTTTCACATTTTCGAGGAAAAGGTCATGTTTTTTAGTTTATTAATTATATCAAATATGTTCCTCGCACAAGCACTAAACTCTATAAAGTGATGGAAACCTGAAAGAAATGTGTTCCCGCGAAGAAAATGCATTGGATTTGCATGCGTATGATCATGAGGCAGATCTTGGAAGGATCCACCGTTTTAAATTGCGCTTTATCTTTTTTTTATTTGGAGTTCATCTTTTTTAAATTGGACTTTACATATTTTAAATTGGACTTTATCTTTTTAAATTGGATTTTATCTGTTTTAATTTGCCCTTTATCTTTTGTTTTAATCGAACCTCAAGAGGTGTAGTGCCTAGGTCCATAGCAGCATCGCACTAACCTGACAGGGGTTGTTGCTGCGTTTATGAATGTGTGAGTCTACAAACGTCGCATTGCAACTTGTCCTATTTGAGAGGTTAACAATATCGGAATACCGAGCCGAGCCGAACCTGTAGCTGTGGTCTCAATATTTACAGCCCCAAACCAGTGCATATCCTGTGGTCGCAAAATACGCAACACCAAATCAGTGTGTGCACTGGAACAAAACCAAACGGTGTCCCCACTTCGTTGGGGAACGCAAAACTTTCGCCACTTCTGCCGATTACCTGGAATTGCGCGATCGGATGGTAGGGTCAGGAAATGCGCAATAAGTTTTGCTTAACGTGAGTCCTGATTTTGGAAATCCATCCGATCAAACCATTCTGACTAAACCTATTTAATACAAATGTGTTCACCCCAGCGGTGTATCTGCCCTGCCCAGCGTCTGCGACCTCAGACCGGTCACAGTCAGGGGGTCTGCCCGCCCTCAGACTGTGACCTGAGGCCGGTGACAGTCAGGGGGTCTGCCCTAACTCGCGGCTCTGACCTGAGGCCGGTGACCGTCTGACGGGCTTGCCGACATCACCGGTTACCACACGGCAGAAAAGCACCATCGCCCGACCAGCTGACAACCGCCGGATGTCGCTCATTCACACTCCACGGCCGATCGAGGGCTCAGACAGCCGGCTGGCGAGCTGACTGGCGGGCTGCATGCGCTCAGGAACTCCACCGACCCCCCCCCCCCCCGCGCTCATAAAACTCGTCAGTGGTATCCGGCAACAGTGACAACTGACCCGGCAACAGTGACAATCATCCACGTGTAATAATCCACGCATAACCAGCTACCAGTGCTACTGACTGACCCCCATCCCATGTCCCATGCCAGTCCCATGCCATGGTCATGGCAATGTGTTGTATTCGGCATGAGTCAAGAAGTGAGTGGTAATTCACCATATTCCTGGACCCAGTTAATGGTTTGACAAGCCATTTTATATCAGATCAAATGGAAGTCCCATCACCACAAGGTGTTCGCGAAGACAAATAATTGCATGTGCACTTTAAAGTACGCATGTTATTTCTGTATTTATCTAAAGTTTACATGTCACTTTCCAGGATGTGCAGTTTAAAAATGCACACCCTGGAAAGGCAAAGTACTACTGCCAGCGTTTTGACATACATGGGAGGCGATCATATCACTCATCCTTTGCCAAACTCCAAATGAGGCAATTGTGTGACATATGTGCTGGTAACGACGGTCTCGGCACTTTTGTCGCCGTTCTTCCTTGTATGGTGGTTTTCCGGGCTGCTTGGGCCAAAATTCAAGCACTCTAATAGGCCATTTGTGGCCGGACACTGTAGACCGGACCAAGTGCTCTTCAGCACCGAGACGGATCACGCTGTGATTGTCATATTAGAGTCGCGTGAAGAATGACGTTTAGTCACGCAATCCTCACTGCGTGTCACGTGAGACCGGTGTGTCGCGCGACATACAATGCATACGACCTTAACGTCCTTGCCATTTTTGACGCAAATGTTTTGAATATCTTTTATTTAAAAAGGAGCCAGTTACTTCCCAGAGGGTCCATTGTTTCCAGGTGACCTGTGATCTACGACACCAAATATGTGTATTGAGGTGTGATGATTTGGTATCGTTCCAGTTAATGACGCCGATGTTTTTTTTTTATAGTAGACCGGACAAGACAAAACAGTTTACATCAGCTCTTGACCACGGAACAGACAGCGAGCCACAGTGTCCGTGTATAAACAACCTTTCCATTTTTAGTGGTTATACTAACGATCATTTTTTAAAGATTATGTGAGTTTTTCTTCATGGAAGACCTAATGCATAAATGGCTTTGCCTAGCTTGTACTCCCAACCGCCTTACCATATGCAACATATTATGAACGTTTTACAAAGCACTACTTGCAAATATAAATTTGTGTAGGTATGTACATATAATTAAGTCCTGACTAGGTAATCAAGGTTATCAGATTATGACCCTGTAACCACCTCCTTGTTTTAATTCGTAGCCCCATTCAAAACAACTGGCAAAGAGATGGTTATGAATCAAGCCAGGATCCCACAATACATGTCGAGACAAACTTGAGGCGCAACCGACACAAAACAAAACCGCTAATAAAAGCTGCCTCATGACAGGCCGAGAAGGGCACGACGGCTCATAATTCAGCAACACAATGGAAAGTCGATTTATTTCCGGACTGAGCTGTCATCAGAGGCCTATTTCACAAAGTAGTTAGTAATTACACATGTTTGCGATTACAAACGCAAGAAAATATTGCAAACCTCACAAAAAGACATTTCACAAACATTCACCACCTCTGAATTACCGATTGTAAAGAAAATTGTAAGCACAAATGTTAGTAAAGCGAAACCTTGCAATGAAGAACGTTTGTATTAAAATTGATGCTAATGATACATAATTTGATTGTTAAATTAATTTAACAAATATTTGCATTGTGGTTTCTTGTTTTATTAAAAATAAAATTAGTTATAGGGAGAACTATCTTTTAATTAACATTTCATCGGAATGCAAACCCTGATTGTAAAAATACATCTTGGTAAGCAATTAGAGTAAACAGAATTTGGCCATTCACCGGGTGGCGGAGCATAACAACAGAACTACTCTTAAAAGAAAGATCGTTGAATTTCTCGATCATTTTTTCACCTAACCTAGCCGATTTCCTACGTCGTAAAGGGTGAAGGTTCAATGCACATTGCACAAGACATCGTTGACCGCTGCAATTCTATCGCCGTGCGGTTTCTACGCGCGGAGGCGCCCCTCACAGCGCAATCGGTAAGGTGCACTGTGACTGGACTTCAAAGCTGGAGATCCCTGTTCAAATCTCTCGGCAAATAACTTTTTTGGGCAGCTATACCTATGTATAACTAAATCATTACCCTAACAACCTCGGCAACGTAACAACCTCACCAAGAAAATAACCTGAACAGTCAAACAATGTCAACTATCAATGCAGTTTCTGAAATTCAGAACCCCTGACCCACTGGAATTACAAGTTTGTAATTCCAAACATTTCCCCATTTCCGTCAACCTTTGAGAAATAGAACATGTGCAATTGCAAACATTTTTACAAACAATATCTTTGTAAACTAGTTTGTAAATAGTAAATTGAGATTTACTGCCCTGGGGTTTTGTGAAATTCAAACTACAAACATGTGTAAAAATTATTTGTAATAACAAAGAAATTCTTTGTAATTACAAACTTTTTTGCTTTGTGAAATTGGACTCTGTAGTCAAAGACCAAAGATGCTACCAAATCTGAATCTAAACTTGTCAATACAACAGTCAAACAAGTTTTTGCAAGAGTTTTGTTTCACATTATGCAACTCGGGGACCATATGATCTGTCCCACCTCAGCAGGCAAAGTCTCCGTTATGTAAAGTAGAGCCGACACTTTGCCTCATCATCAGATATTGAATATCAACGTACATGAACCTGTTGTTGTCATTTCGGTGCAGTAGATTTTTCCATTGGTATATCGGCTGATACGTAACTGGAGAGTACGAAACAGCTAATGACAACGTCGTTAGGTGTTGTTATGTCTTGTGTGAAATGCATGCAGTCTTGTGTGAATTATATACCTTATGTACCTACATACATTAAAAATAGCTTGTGCGAATTGTACGCATTTGATGTCATTTACGTTAGCTACCTGAATTAGGTAAAATAGATGTTGTACGACCAGCTCAAAAGAAATACGAACGATCTCAATATTTGTTCTGCATAGGAGAAAACGGCAGTATCGACATTGACTTGGAGATTAAACTCGCAATGATGACAGCCTTCGTTGTAAACAAACTATGAATGGTCACGTTCGTTGCCCAACCATATGACTCATTTTGAGTCGGACGTGGCGCCGGCAAACACACATTTTGGGATAAACACCACGTGCGGTATATGTATTGCATTTGTGGGTGGCTCAAACTCAAAGTCTCATCGTAATCTGTTCTACGAACAGATGTCCGTTTCTCACAGCTATCTCTGCTGCAATGTGTTTGTTCTGACACGTGACCGCTTTGCCTATTTTTTGATGAGTGACCAGGACAATTCCTCAATAGACAGTCGAATTTCCGTCTGAAGAAGATTCAAGCCTGGCTAATGTTCTTTCAGATAGACAAATACACCTTCCGGTCCCTTTCAATATCTCTGGCCAGTCCCCGGTCCCACGTACCACCAATGGCCATCCAAGCGGTATTCTTGTTGCCCCCTCACTGTCCCCGGCGGCCGGCGGACACAGCTGGTGGTCCGTCCGGCGTCACCCCTGCCCGGCCGGCCAGATATTCCTATTTCAACTATTTTTAGTTAACGCATTGACCCATTGAGTGCGCTGCGCGCGAGTAGCGCTGGGAAGTATAGTGCGCTGTGCGACGCGCGGAATCCTGCGCTGTCCAAACTTGTGCAGTGCGCAGTGACGAATCACGCTGAAGTTGTGACTATGGTTGTGAGAAGGCACAGGGGTATATGAACAACGCAAAATCAGGTACGGACATAACTCGCTTTTGACTGGGGTCTCAGCCTGACGCCATTGACGGGGGGGGAGGCAATATTTGTCCAATGCCCATCCTGGTTAGTGTTTATCTTCCGAACCAATGATGGCAGAGAGACGCTCAATGCGGCAATCGAAAGGTCTATTTGCATTTTCACGTCAAATTTCCCGATCAATGTATAGACATCCCATTTTCTGTTTTCGGGTACTGCTCAATATTGAAGTCTGAAGAAAAAGTCCGTCATAATAGACGGTGCAATAGGCGTGTATAATGGTATATAGTTGCGCACATTTTGTACTATGAATTTGAATATCGCAGAACAACCACCAACCCCGGTCTTAATTTCGACGACAACCACGAAACCATTTTTTTTATCCCTGGAAAGTTGTCCTTATCCGTTGAGGAACATGACACAATGTCTCAGGTAGGTTATACCTACCTATTGAGTGTGTGTTTGTAAATAGCGCATCGTTGGAGTATAGCTATCTATGCAACACACGAACGTTCCTCGTCGTGTACAGTGACATTGTTTACAATTACATGTTGCTTTGTCCCGTTCGTGCAGTTCAAACGAATCTTTGCTGTCACAACCGACATATATACGATAAAGCAACGCTGTAGCAGGATATTGTCATGACAATGAACGATAAAGGATATTTTCATGACTCACGATGAAGGGAGTACCTACACAGGTCGGACAAGGAAAACAGGTATGTTAAAGGGAAATAATGACCTTTTGATTTTGTTAGCAACAATTTCTTAGGCTACCGTTATGTTTTTAAAATTATTTTATTTAAATTTAAGAATTAAATAAAATTATTCCCAAATCCAAAGTTGTAAGTTTGGGAAAAATACAAAACAAGTACCTTGTGTACTTCATGAAGGTCATTGACAAATTCGTCCTTCCCTACCATTGTTAACATCGAGTGCGGCATTTGTGGAGGCTCTGTGACATTTCTGATTTAACTGAGCGCTGCTCGGGCACCCGCTAGTAGCGCTTTCGTTCTCCATGGCAACCAGGCGTCAGCCAATCAAAAGCCAGAAAGGGAATACGTTCTGGCTTTTCATTGGCTCACGCCTGGTTGCCATGGAGAACGAAAGCGCTACTAGCGTGCGTTCGAGCAGCGCTCTGATCCGTGAAGCAATCCGTGAAGCATCCGTGATGCATGACTGACTATCAGTATAAGTCATGAATAACAACAACATGCAAACTATACCAACTCGAATAAAATAAGAGCAGAATGAATTGAACTCCAGGCAAGCTAGTATTCGCAAAGCACTCGGCACTGCGCCACAATAGCAAAAGGTGAGGTAAATGCATATTGGATACAATATTATTACGTCACAAGTTTCTGAAGTGTCAACTGCTATGAAATACAGTGATAAAATACCTTTAATAATGATTAACAAGAAAATTCAAACTTAAAAACAATAATTTGAATAAGTCTTTAATTAGCTTTCAACTCGAAATCAGATATATTTTGCAATGCTACACAAGAATGACACCAGTGACGTCATTAACAAAGCCTGCTACGGTACTTGGGTATACTAATCAGGAACAACTCGCCAAGTGCGCCGAGATGGTTAAGTGCGCCGAGAAGCATGACAATGACTTTGTAAACAAATCGCCGACGCTAAATAGGTCGCCGTCGATGTGCATCGATGAGCTTCTGATTTAATTGCCAGTTTTGTGTTATTGTTCGTTAGTTTTTTTGGGAAAAATTATTATTTTTCATGATAAAATAAAGCATAGTGTTATATACAGCCACAGACAAACTATACACAACTCCTAATGTTGAAAACAAATGAATCGATTTGCAAAAATTGAGGGTCGCAACCACTAACTATGCCGCGTTGATGTGCATCGATGAGTTTCCGATTTTATTGCTACTTTTTCCAATCGCTGTTAGTTTTAGAAGATCGCCGGGCACATAATCACAACAAGCAGAACGCACAATATATTTTCCACTCCATTGCGTAAAAAAACAATACGGGGAAAAGCCCGCAGTTTGATGAGGACCAAAAGTACTTGACAAAAGGTCAGAAATAGTGCAAGTACCGGTCGTTAAAAGTGTGGAACGCTTATCAACTTTAACTTGAAATATCTTTCGGTAGGAAAGTTTTCATGCAAAATGTGATGAATTTACAATATATTTTGATCTCGTCTGGCGATTTCAAGTGCTAACTCCATTTTAGTGGAAAAAGGTCATTATTTCCCTTTAACACTAGAAATGAATGCGATGACCATTAATGATGGCATAACTGCATGCACTAGGTCATTGATCAAGATGTATATGCAGCTATGACGTGCATTCAAGCACGTTTTCAGATTACTCCTGTCCTGTCACATCTGACAAGCGAATGAATAATGTTGGTCATGCGCCAGTTAAATGGGCCTGGTAAGTTATCAGTTATTCAGTATAGATCATAGAGGCCGAAAAGCTCGCGTCGTAGGAAACTCACCGTGTAGCGGGTGGTCTGCTGCCATCAGTTTCTTAAACTTTCGGACTGGTTCGGGGGCCACCATGGTTACTGGTCTGCTGGTAGCCTCCCGTTGGACGAGTGACGACTGACGACTGACGACTGACGACTGACGACTGACGACTTGCGCTTGGTGGTTGAAGACAGGTGGGCGAAGACGGATGGGCGATGACTGGCGACTGTTGACGATGTCGACCGTTGACTGTCGTCTTTTGACTAATAACTGACAGTTGAAGACAGCCGGAATTGGTACGCCACGGAAGTGTCTTCACCGGTACTCCCTGCCCGGCTGACCCTGTGACCTGATGATCAGCTTCTAACTCGCGGAGTGGCGTGAGGGTGCGGCCCGGTAGGCCTGGGCAGCGCGGTGCGGGCGGCTGCAGGGGCGGAGAGGGTCGTTCGGGCTCCGCTCGACACTGCCACTCGATAGAGACTGACCGTGCGGCCCGGCAGGCCTGGGGCAGCGCGGTGCGGGCGGCTGCACGGGCGGAGAGGGTCGTTCGGGCTCCGCTCGACACTGCCACTCGATAGAGACTGACCGTGCGGCCCGGCAGGCCTGGGGCAGCGCGGTGCGGGCGGCTGGAGGGGCGGAGAGCGTCGTTCGGGCTCCGCTCGGCACTGCCACTGGACAGAAACTGACCGTGACAGCGACGCACCGACCGACCACAAGCACGCTGCTGGCTCCGGGCGCCCCGCCTCCCTCAGATCGGGCCGGACCGGGCTGCAGCCGTGTCCCCAGCCGGGACTCGAACACCTGCCACTCATGACTAAGAACATCTCCCATTCATAACTCGAACACCTCCCACTCATAACTCGGAACACCTCCCACTCATAACTCGAACACCTCCCACTCATAACTCGAACACCTCCCACTCATAACTCGGAACACCTCCCACTCATAACTCGAACACCTCCCACTCATAATTCGGAACACCTCCCACTCATAACTCGAACACCTACCAGTCATAACTCGGAACATCTCTCACTCATAACTCGGAACACCTCTCACTCATAACTCGGAACACCTCCCACTCATAACTCGGAACACCTCCCACTCATAACTCGGAACACCTACCAGTCATAACTCGGAGCATCTCTCACTCATAACTCGGAACACCTCTCACTCATAACTCGGAACATCTCCCACTCATAACTCGAACACCTCCCACTCATAACTCGGAACACCTCCCACTCATAACTCGGAACACCTCCCACTCATAACTCGGAACACCTCCCACTCATAACTCGGAACACATCCCACTCATAACTCGAACACCTCCCACTCATAACTAGGAACACCTCCCACTCATAACTCGAACACCTCCCACTCATAACTCGGAACACCTCCCACTCATAACTCGGAACACCTCCCACTCATAACTCGGAACACCTACCAGTCATAACTCGGAACACCTCTCACTCATAACTCGGAACACCTACCAGTCATAACTCGAACACCTCCCACTCATAACTCGAACACCTCCCACTCATAACTCGAACACCTCCCACTCATAACTCGGAACACCTCCCACTCATAACTCGAACACCTCCCACTCATAATTCGGAACACCTCCCACTCATAACCCGGAACATCTCCCACTCATAACTCGGAACACCTCCCACTCATAACTCGGAACACCTCCCACTCATAACTCGGAACACCTACCACTCATAACTCGGAACACCTCCCACTCATAACTCGGAACATCTCCCACTCATAACTCGGAACACCTCTCACTCATAACTCGGAACACCTACCAGTCATAACTCGAACACCTCCCACTCATAACTCGGAACACCTCCCACTCATAACTCGGAACATCTCCCACTCATAACTCGGAACACCTCCCAACAACATAAGTGTAGGAACAGGGGGGGGGGCAGGGGGGGCACTTGCCCCCACACTTCTTAAAGTGGAGGGGCCAACCATATATTTTGCCCTCCCCCCACACTTTTTCTCCGTAAGTTAACCCAGAACTGACATCCATTGATTGCGAATTACACCTGAGATCGCCCGACGGCTCTGGGGTAGGGCCCCGAGATCGGCCGAGGGCCCTTGAAACCGACCGAGGGTCCCTAACATCGACCGAGGGCCCCCTGAGATACACGGAGGAACCTTGAGGCACACCAAGGGCCCCCTCAGATCGATCGAGGGCCCCTCAGATGCACGGATGGTCCCCTGAGATACACAGAGGGCCCTCTAAGATGCGTCGAGGGCCCTTTGAGGTGTACGGATGGTCCCCTGAGATACACCGCGGGCCCCCTGAGATCGAACGAAGGCCCACTGAATTGCACTGAGGGACCCCTGAGATGAACCGAGTGCCCCTGAGATCAACGTTGGCCCCCTGGGATCGGCCGAGGGCCCCTGAGATCAACCGAAGGCCTCTGAGATCGACCAAGGACCCCTGAGATCGACCGAGGGCACCTGGGATTTACCGAGGGCTCCCTGTAATGCACCAAGGTCGAAGGGGCCCTAAGATCGACCGAGGGCCCCCTGAGATCGACCGAGGGCCCCCGAGCTCGACCGAGTGCACTGAGATTGAACGAGTTCCCATTGCGATGGATTGAAGACCCCTGAGATACACCGAAGTGCCCCTGAGATACGCAGAGGGCACTCTGAGATATACTGAGGGCCCCTGAGATGTACGAAGGTCCCCCTGAGATACACTAAGGGCCCACTCAGATCGACCGAGGGCCCCTGAGGACCCATGAGATCAACCGATGGCCCCCTGAAATGCACCGATTTCCCGTAGATACACCGAGGGCCCTGAAATACACCAAGGGCCCCTGATATACACAGCGGGCCCCTTGAGATCCACTGATGACCCTCTGATATACACCGAGGACCCTCTCAAATTGACCGAGGACCCTTGCTAGAGCCCTTCATGGAATGGGAATCCCCATGGGACCCATGGAACGGGATGGAAATGGGTGGGAATGGGGCCATTTTTAGAAATGTAACGGGTTGGAACGGGTTTGGGACAGACCATATCATTTTTTAGCACCACAAAAGTTAAATATGCTGAAACGGGTGGAAATGGGAGCCCCATCAATTATGAATTCGGATTTGGATTTGAATTGGAACAAGTTTGGGTCTGGCTGAATGGGCTGGAACGGGATGGGGGCTGAAAATGTGTCCCATGAAGGGCTCTACCCCTGACCCCGACCGAGGGCCCCTGAGTCTCTGATGTACCCAGGGTTCCCTCTGATCAGAGTTCGCCATGGGCCTGGGCTGGGCCTGGGCTGGGCCTGGGCTGGGCCTGGGCTGGGCCTGGGCCGGGCCTCAACTTTAAGGAAATCACTGGGCTCTGGATGGGCCTGGGCCTGACAATTTTGAAGTAATGCGCGCGTCGCACAAGCTCAGGTCAGAGCTCAACAATATTTTAACCAGCAGTTCACTTACACAGCAACACACTATTGCTGTGGCTGTGTTTTTTTTTGGTTAGCATAGTTGGTTCATTGTTTCACATTTGTATATTTTTATTATTATATTATATTTTATATTTTTATATTCTTTATATTATATTTTTTATATTTACTAGTATATAGTATACTAGTAAATATGCTAGGATAATGATTGCAAATTTTGTGAAAATAATGATATGCTTAATCTGAGCGGGCCGGACCAGGCCTGGGCCTCAATATTATGAATTTGACCGGGCCTGGTCCGGGCCTGGGCTTGGTGTTCATGGGTCTGGGCCGGGCCGGGCTGGGGGTTGGTATGCCCGTGACGAACACTGCCTCTGATACACAGAGGGCCCTCCGAGATGAGCCTAGGGCCCCTTGAGAGGTACGGAGGGCCCCCTGAATTACACCGAATGCCACCTCAAATCGACCGAGGCCCCCTGAAATCGACCGAGGCCCCCTGAGATCGACTGAGGGCCCCTGATATACAACGAGGGTCCCCTGAGATCGGTCGACGGCCCCTGAGCTCGACCGAGGGACCCCTGAAATGTACCAAAGGTCTCTGAGATGCACAGAGTGCCCCTTAAATCAACCGTGGGTCCCTGATATCGACCGAGAATCCCTGAGATCGACCGACGGCCCCTAATATACACCGAATGCCCCCTGTGGTGCACCAAGGGCCCCTTAAGATCGATCGAGGGCCCCCTGAGATCGAACGAGGGCCTCTCAGATCAAACGAGGGCCTCTGAGATCGAACGAAGGCCCATGAGATCGACCGAGGGCCCCTGACATCGACCGAGGGCCCACTGAGATCTACCGAGGGCCCTTGAGATCGACCGATATCCCCTAAGATCCACTCAGGTTACTCCTAAGTCTAGTAAGGGCCCTCTCAGGTCTGTAAAGGGCCTCTCAGGTCTGACAAGGACCCTCTCAGGCTTGGCAAGGAACCTTTAATGCCTGCAAAGGGCCCTATGACTAAAGGAGGGCATCTAAATGGGATTATTTAGCATCATTGTCAAGTTGTTATGGCTGTTTTCAAGTTTTGTGAAACGATCAGTATGTGTAGTTAAGGTTTTCAGTCCTCTGTTCCTTGCCTCGGTTTAGCTTAACCCTCGCCCTACGGGGGGGGGGGGCTGACAGGCCCCCCTGAGGTTTTCTTGAATAACTTTTGACACATGGGGTGAATCTTGCTGATTTTTTTTGGTAGCTGAGTTTACAACAATTATACGTAGGCTGTTAAATGTATTTGAAATTGGTTAAGTATTTTGGGAGATAATGATGTTTTGATGACGTCATGTTGGTAAAAAAATGAGAAATATCTGAAAAAAATCGTAGAAAACAGAGTTTTAAAGCAAATTGCAAACTCAATGCACCAAAGATACAAAATGTCATTCTCTTTAAAATGGCAATCTCGGATTTTCCAAATTTGGGGTTTTTGACCCCTAAAATAAATAAAAACTGTTTTTTTTTTAATTCCCCACAAAATCGAAATTTTCAAAGATATTATAAAAACCGGAATATATCTGAGAGAACTCGTTATGTAAAATACTCATACCAAATTTCAAAGCAATATCTCCATTATTGACTGAGTGATGGCTTCCTAAGCGTAAGAAACTGATGACGTCATTTTTGTAATATTTTTTTTTGAAATTTTTGGACAAGATACGAACAAATAATTACTTTTGGTGTATTCCTGAGCCAAAAATGGTCTAAGATCATACCTTTTTATTTACATTTATCAACTTCTAATTTTGAGGTTTTCTGAAGAGCAAAATCGCTGTTCTGGACATGGTAAATCCGAGGTCATTCACTTGACCTGGAAGGTCACCCGTTGACCTGAAACCTAAAAATCACATACTGTTAGATTCCTCTCATGACAGGCAACATGCTGGTTCTTACCGAATTGCTCTAAGTTTCTTGGTTTGGAAGTTAACAGGAGGGGGCTTGTCAGCCCCCCTCGAACATCCTCGAAATGTTTGTTTGTAGACGCCTCCCTAAGGTTTTTCGAGGATAGCGGATAAATGGCGACGCGCAGCGCCGCCAAATGTGGCACAGCTGTTAGCCATCAATTACCCACATTTTGTGAAAGTTTTGACCTCAGGTCATCTCAGGTCAGGTCACCAGGCCAGGCCACGTGACCCCATCTCAAAACGTTTGAGGTCGTACCACAGTCACAGTTTTTGTCCGATCGGTTTCAAATTTACAGGATTTCATAAGGTCATAGGTTGCTATGATTCTTATTCCTTGGATTTGGGAATATCAGTGACCTAAAGTCGGGTCAATTTCGTGACCTCCCCATTATAAGTCAATGGGAAAATATTAAAATGCCTCCTATTCCGAGGTCACGCATGACATCAGTCCAATTCCTTCTGGATCATGTTATCATAGACCATTCTTGATAACACAGGTACAATTTTTGTTCAGTGACCCTACAGTCAGCTGAGGGCATCCGAGGTCACCAACAATTTGTTTGGCAATAACTCTCGACAAAATTAAAATAGAGAAGTGAGACCGGTACAATGTGTTTGTTTCGTCGAGACTCGTCTCCCAATGTGCAACATGACCTACTTGGGTCACCTCTTGATGTTGATCTGAGGAGGTCAAATTTGAAGGTTGTCCCAACCTGGTTACCATGAATAGGATTAAAAACACCTTGACGAGACAAACACGATGGTGCCAACATTGCCTTATCTTTATTAGGTAAAAAGTTATTTGCGAAAAACTGTTTTGCCAAAAATAGCCATTATGACTTTCGATGACCTCTGAAGGCTAAACGATTAACCAGAGCTCAAAATCGAAGGTGGGTCGACCCCCCTCCCAACACGGCTCCTATGGGACGTAGATAAAACCCGAAAATACCGTTTGAAAGCTCGTCTAAAATCATTTTGAAATCACTTCGGTCATTTTTGTTTGTCCTGAAACTGAAACATCTGACCTTTGATGACCTCTGGTGAACTCAGTATTGATAAGAGTCAAAAATGACCGAAGTGGTTTCAAAATGATTTTGGACGAGCTTTCGAACAGTATTTTAGGGTTTTGTCTACGTCCCACAGGAGCCGTGTTGGCGTAGGGCGTCGAAACACCCCCTCCCATCCGGCACGGCAAAAGTTGTGCCGAGCACCGGCACGGCGCGGGTTAAGACGAGTTTGTTTTCATTTGGAAGCATTTGGAATGGTTGTTGATCCTTCAACATACAAAAAATCAAATCCGATCCAAATCCATTCGAAGGCAAACTTTCCGATTGAATCCGATTCAAATCCAATTGACAGGGCTTGGATTACCCGGCATTGGCTGGGGGCACAACCCAACGCCATTGGCTGGGGGGTGGGGGGAGGGTGTCACCCTCCCCTAGTTATCATCCGAACCAATAACCGCAGCGAGACGTGCAAGGCGGCAATCGAAAACTCTCGATGAGACGCATCCAAAACATACACGAAATTTGCAAAATAAGGTCACATGTCAGGTCACGGTCAGGTCAAAGATCAAAATTGAGATATTTGAGTTTTTTGGGCCATACTTTCCATCCAAAGCCTTAGATGTATATTAATATAGCACAAAGTGCTTTCAAACGTATAATGCATCTCCAGCATAAGCGAAAGTGAAATTGTGAGCAAATGTCAAGGTCAAGGTCAGGTCACAAAAGGTCACAGGCCTATGAAGGCCATGAGAGACATGTTTATGGGTTATTCTGCACGTATAATTCGATTGTATCAGCCATTTTCACAATCTGACACCATATAAGGTCAAGGTCAGGTCATATAAGGTCCAACTCTGACATTGATAAATCTAAATAAAAACGGCATGTTTCTAAACCAGTTTTGTCCCAGAAATACTGTGCTGGCATTTATTTGTTTGTATCTGGTCACTAAAAGTCAGAAAACGCAATTTCAAAATATGCCGTCATGAGTTTCTCATACTTAGGGAGCCATAAATCAGTCAAAAATAAAGATATTGCTTTTAAATTTGGTTTGGGTCTTGTCCACATGTGGTTCTTCAACATATTTTCCGTTTTTTTTAATGTTTGAAAATGTTGATTTTGAGGGCATTTTTACAACAACAAAAATCCTTTTTTTTGGGTCAAAAACCAAAATGTTCAAAACCCGAGATCACCATTTTGTAGCCCTTGCCAATTGCTATCTTTTGACGTTTTTTATTACATTTTGCTTAAAATATGGCATTTGTACGGCCTGCTAAAGTTTAGCTGATGTTTGTGCCAAACTCGTGTGTAGTGACGTCACTAAATTCGCTATATCTCTAGAGAAAAAATAGACGAAATTTCTTCATGCTTGCACAGAAGACGTACAATTAATGTAGAAGGTACCTGAAGTTTCACGTCGATGGCGCTATTGTTTTTTTTAGCTATTGCGAAAGTTCGTCAGGGGGCGAAAAACGCCCCCGCCAATGGCGGGTAAGTGGGGTGGGGGGGGGGGGGGAGGGGGGATCTGCACCCCTCCCCGATTTTCTCAATAACTTTAAAACTATGCTAGATATCGACGCGAAGCTTTCAATGCCTTATGCTACATCAATTCTACGTCTTGTCACCACATGTCAATGACATTGATGTAGTACTTTGGTAGATAATGACGTTTTAAGGACGTCACGTCATGCCATTTTTGGTGAAAAAAACGATAGATGTTTGAGACGTATATTTTTTGTTTGATGAGTAAAAGAGTTTTGATGCAAATTGCAAATAAAAATGTTAATTAAAAGAAAGGGAATAACATTCCTTCTCAATCTGGGATTTGCGAAATTTGGGGTTTTTGATCCCATTTTTTTATGTTTTTTTTAATTACCACAGAACAAACATTTTAAAGATATTTAAAAACCGGAATGTATTGTACAGAACCAAGTATGGACGATACCCAAACCAAATTTTAAAGCAATATCTTTATTTGTGACTGACTTATGGCTCCCTAAATACCAGTAAGACGCCGAAGTTGGCGATGAACGAGCGAGGGCGAAGAAAATGTATGGTGAATTTCAACTCCATCGGGAAAGTAGTATCTGAGATACAAAAAGGGTGCGCAAGTGCGAACGTGCAGAAGCATCCCACCCCTGACATGTGGGAAAGTGGCGGCTGAGAGGTTCCTAACCACGCACAAAATTTGAACACAATCGGCTCAGCCGTTCTTGGTAAATATAATAGGGGTGTGCACGCGCGCACGTGCAAAGGCACGCCACCCCTGACGTGTAGGAAAGTGGCGGCTGAGAGGTCCCTAACCACACACCAAATTTGAACACAATCGGCTCAGTCATTCCTGCGATATATAATAGGGGTGCGCACGTGCGCACGTGCAGAGGCACCCTATCCCTGACTTGTGGGAAACCGGCGGCTGAGGGGTCCCTAACCACATACCAAATTTGAATTCAATCGGCTCAGCCGTTCCTCAGATATAGAATAGGGGTGTGCACGTGCGCACGTGCAGAGGCACCTCGCCAATAACTTGTGGGGAAGTGGCGGCTGATGGGTCCCTAACCACACCCCAAATTCGAACACAATCGGCTCAGCCGTTGCGGAGTTATTGCGAGGAAACACCTTCCAACACCCCTGACACGGCACGCGCCACGCACAGTGGTAGTCACCCACGTGAGTCGGCACTGGTCTCCAACAGGGTAGGTTGGATGGGGCTACTCAGCAAAGAAGCCCGCTTGTCAATCGGACGTGCGGTTGCAGAGATATTAGCTTGTCAAAAGCGGCGCCACGGGCCGGGTCGGGCCGGGCCGGGTCGGGCCGCTCACATTCAGATTTTCCCCATATACCACAGAAAGACGAGCGAGCGCTTCACGCTCGCTCGTAACCAGTAAGGCGCCGTAGTTGGCGATGAACGAGCGAGCGCGAAGGAAATCCATGGTGAATTTCAACTCGATCGGGCAAGTAGTTTCTGAGATACAAAAAAGGTGCGCACGTGCGCACGTGCAGAGGCACCCCAACCCTGACTTGTGGGAAAGAGGTGGCTGAGTGGTCCCTAACCACACACCGAATTTGACCACAATCGGCTCAACCGTTCCTCAGATATAGAATATGGGTGTGCACGTACGCACGTGCAGAGGCTTGTGGGAAGGCGGCGGCGGATGGGTCCCTAACCACACACGAAATTTGAACACAATCGGCTCAGCCGTTCCTGAGATATAGAATAGGGGTGTGCAAGTGTGCACGTGCAGTGGGACCCCACCTCTGACCTGTGGGACAGTGGTGGCTGAGAGGTCCCTAACCACACACCAAATTTGAACACAATCGGCCCAGCCGTTGCGGAGTTTTTGCGAGAAAACACTTGTAAACACCCCTCACGCGGCACGCGCCACGCGCAGTGGTAGTCACCCACATGAGTTGCCACCGGTCTCAAACAGGTTAGGTTGGATACTCAGCAAAGAAAGCCGCTTGTCAATCGGACGTGCGGGCCGGGTCGGGCCGGGCTGGGTCGGGCCGCTCATATTAAGATTTTCCCCATATACCACGGAAGGACGAGCGAGCGCGAAGCGCTCGCTCGTAATAAGTAACTCATGAAATCATGGCGTTTCCCCCTTCCCCCTGTCTAACTCCCAAACTAATAGTCCGATTCGACGCAACATGCGGCGATCAAAAGGTATCAAGGAGCTGAATTGAACGAATGCTTAATATTTGGTTTTCATGGTCATAGGTCAGGTCAAGGTCAGGTCAAAGTTCAAAATCGAGGTATTTGAGTATATGGGCCATTCTTTCCATCAAAAGCCTTCGATTGCGACCATGATCACCCACAGCGGTCTCAAATGTATACTACACATACACATGAGCTAAAGTGACATTGTTGGTAAAGGTCAAGGCCAGGTCACAGAAGGTCTCTATGCGCAAAATATATACGAAAGTCATGCAACACATGTTTTATGAGTATTTTATGCATATCATTCTATAGTAATAGTCATTTTACCACCTGACTTCATTTACATGAAGATAGTGTCAAAGTCAGGTCAAGGTCAGGTCACAAAAGGTCAAAATGTGAAATTGATAAATATACAGAAAAAAGGCACGTTCCTTGACCAGTTTTGTCTCAGAAATACAGTGTTGGGATTTATTTGTCTTTATCTGGTCATTAAAAGCCAAAAAACTTAATTCCAAAATATGACGTCATGTGTGATACTTAGGGAGCCATAAATCCGTCAAAAATACAGATATTGCTTTGAAATTTGGTTTGGGTATTTTCCATATGTGCTTCTCCGACATATATTGTTTTTTTTTCTTCTAAATGTTCGACTTTTTTTATTTTGAGGGTACTCCCCCAACTCCCCTCCAAAAATGCTGTTTTTTATCTTTGGGGGTAAAAAAAATATTTGCAACAATCCGAGATAGCCATTTTGTAGTCCTTGGCATTTGCTATCTTTGTGCATTTTGCTTAAAAAAATGGTCTTTGTACGGCCTGTTAAAACTTAGCTGATTTTTCGTCAAACTCGTGTGTAGTGACGTCACTAAATTTGTTATATCTCAATCAATATTCAACGAAATTGCTTCATTTTGCACGAAAGACGTCGAATTGATGTAGGAGAAGGTACCCGAAGTTTAGCGTGAATAGCTCTGTTCTTTGTTGAGTTATTAAGAAAGTTCGTCATAGGGGCGTCCCCCCCCCAGCCAATGGCGGGTTAAGTTGCTTCGGGCGGCCTTAATTAGTAAAAAGCCATCGGATACTGAACAAATGTCACTGAAAACTTGGCGATTGGGTCCGATGAGGAAATTAATGGGCAAAAAACATTCATTTGACGTGTTTTCCATTGATTTTTATGCAGGCCTTTCATGTTGTTATTCCGACAAAAGTTTGCACATGCTCCTTGGACGGTCGCCGGTGGGCCCCCTTAACCCGCGAGTTACTGGGGTATATTTCATAACGCGACTTACTGGGGGGGGGGGGCTATTTTTTGCCCCCCCCCCCGCCTCTGATCTCCGGAACTACTGGACCGAATGTAAAAATTCAAACGGCATTCGATAGCCCTGGAAAATTTATCGCGAGAAACATAATATTGTTGACCTCGGGGTCACCGATGACATCACAGGTCAGGTCAAGTACAAAATGTTTGACCGTGTCAAAAGGTCTCGATGGATGGAATTGTCGCGCAAAATTGCGATATTAAACGCATAAGCTGTCGATAAATCGATATTATTCGTGTGTCTGACACTTCTAAGTACCTTTCTAATCTGTTTATGACCTTGGGTCAGGTCAAGGTCATCCGAGGTCACGAGGTCAAACTGTAGATTACGGTCATTAGGCGTTGTAACACATGTTTATGGGTTTGTTTTTCGTCTAGAATGAGAAAAATGACCTTGGAACATTGTTTGTTCCATGTAAATAGAAGTAAAAAGCAAAAATGGAAATGCGTTTTTTATGCATAGTAATGCTGTGAGAAGTGGTCGATTTTTGTCATTTAACCCGCGAGTTACTGGGGTATATTTCATAACGCGACTTACTGGGGGGGGGGGGGGGGGCTATTTTTAGCCCCCCCTCTGATCTCCGGAACTACTGGGCCGAATGTAAAAATTCAAACGGCATTCGATAGCCCTGCAAAAATTTGTCGAGGGAAACATAATATTGTTGACCTCGGGGTCACCGATGACGTCACAGGTCAGGTCAAGTACAAAATGTTTGACCGTGTCAAAAGGTCTCGATGGATGGAATTGTCGCGCAAAATTGCGATATTAAACGCATAAGCTGTCGATAAATCGGTATGATTCGTGTGTCTGACACTTCTAAGTACCTTTCTAAGCTGTTTATGACCTTGTGTCAGGTCAAGGTCATCCGAGGTCACGAGGTCAAACTGCAGATTACGGTCATTAGGCGTTGTAACACATGTTTATACGTTTGTTTTTCGTCTAGAACGCTAAAAATGACCTTAGAACATTGTTTGTTTCATATAAATAGAAGTAAAAAGCAAAAATGGAAATGCGTTTTTATGCATAGTAATGCTGTGAGAAGTGGCCGATTTTGGTCATTTAAAGGTCATAACTCGGTCATTTTTAAAGATATCGACTTGAAATTTGGTACACATATTCACCGCATACGTATCGATCATATATATTCTGGTTTTTGGATAACTCTGATTTTTTTCTTGAAAATTTTGTAAAAGCAAAAACAAATGTATTTGGATTTCTCAAAATTTTGAGTTTCACAAAATCTAAAAAATCCGAGATATCAGTTTGATAGCCCGGTCTATTGTTAGTAATTTGATTTCAAACAATTTAGTTTATCTTAAATATCGTACCTTTGACAGCGTTTTCCGCAAACCATTATTTTGCAACAAAAACCGAAGAACATAACGTCACTCTGACGTCATTCCCGGTTGACCTATCATAGCCTCATATTTTACCTTTTGCCAGCATGTGTAGAATTGATGTAAGAGAAGGTACTGTAAGTTTGGTGACGATACCGGTGTTTGTTTAGGAGTTATTTCAAAATAACGGGAGGGGGGGGGGGGCAAAAAATAGCCCCCCAGTAACTCGCGGGTTAAAGGTCATAACTCGGTCATTTTTAAAGATATCGACTTTAAATTTGGTACACATTCACCGCATACGTCTCGATCACATATATTCCGGTTTTTTGATAATTCTGATTTTTTCTTGAATTTTTTTAACAAAAATGTATTTGGATTTATCAAAATTTTGAATACAAAAAACTCAAATATCCGAGATAGCTGTGTGATTGCCCGGTCTATTGTCAGTAATTTGATTTAAAACAATTTAGTTTATCTCACTTATCGTACCTTTGACAGCGTTTTCCGCAAACCATTATTTTGCAACAAAAACCGAAGAACATGACGTCACTCTGACGTTATTCCCGGTTGACCTATCATAGCCTCATATTTTTCCTTTTGCTAACATGTGTAGAATTGATGTGAGAGAAGGTACCACAGGTTTGGTGACTATACCGTTGTTTGTTTAGGAGTTATTGCAAAATAACGGGAGGGGGGGGGGGGCAAAAATTAGCCCCCCAGTAAGTCGCGGGTTAAACAGGGAGGCCCCTGAGATAGGGAGGCCCCCTGGGTGGCTGCCCCCACACTTTTTTATGACGTTCCTACGCCTATGTTCAACAGGGCACATCGCATCACCTCGGATGATCCTTTCCAAGTCGAACCCAACCATCAACAGCCTTAATTCTCAACTCATTGAGAACCCTCTGCAATATCAAGCAACCCAGAGCGTCAGCACACTCGGAAAATAAATTAGCAACACAGAAGGTCCATATAACATTTCTGAAATGTGCACGGCGAAGAACCGGAGCATATTGCACTTCTCATCATGTGATTGAGTAATTGGGCGAATATTTTAAGAAAAAATTGAATATTATTGTGCAAAAGAAAATACATATGAAATTTGAAGCCTTTTCGTATTCACCTTAACAAGGCTTCGTATGTTTGTGACGTTTGAATATCCTAAACCACTTACCTAAATCTGAGCGACTGAGAGACTTACCTAAATCCGAGTTCGGTTGGCCGTCTATAGAGGGCATGATTGCGGCTGCTGACGTTACGCTCATCAATAGGCTAATGACTGGGGAAGACACGCCAGCTGCTTTAAAAGCTCTGATCGTGCACCGTACTCAGGTGACGAACTGCACGTCACGCTCATCAGGGGCACCCCTCCTGCAGATACCGCGGGTGAGAACTGAGCTGGCGCACCGTTCTTTTCATTATAGAGCCCTGAAACAATGGCATGTCCGAGCCGCAGCCCTCAGACGTGGTTGTGGCGTTGATAAAATGTGATTTATGTGGTGTGACGCACTCAAGTGACGATGTATTTTATGTGATGTGGGATGATATCTGATGCGTGATGTGATATATGTTTTCGACATGTTCTCTTGTAATTGACTGAACATGGAAGGGCCAGTTTATTGGAAGTGTTGTTAATAAATCTGATGTTTGGCAGTATGGAAGTGTGGTTATTGTTTATTTTGCACGTTTATTACCGAGCGAGCACGAAGTCTTCCGTCAACCATGGGGAAAATACACATATGAGCGACCCGAACCAGCCGTTGCCATGGTTTTCAGAGGTTTAATTATTTGCAACTATTTGCTAGATCTGCCTGAAAACTTGCACACAAAGGCGTTCATGTCGTAGAAGTATCGTAAGTTGGGAAATTCTGCGTCATCAAGAGAAGAAGCAGCGCGCGCTAGCGTACAACACTAATTGACACAATACAATTGGTTATTAATCAAGCTGGTATTCATATTGAGATTAAGATTGAGACAGATTGAGCTGGTGGTATCCTTTCAACTCAAAACAAAATTATAAATGGCTCTTTCGCACAGGGAAAGAACACACAAACAGTAGAGCAGACCAATCACCCCGGCGCCACTATCCCCACACTTCACACCACGTCATCACCCCGGCGCCACTATCCCCACACTTCACACCACGTCATCACCCCGGCGCCACTATCCCACACTTCACACCACGTCATCACCCCGGCGCCACTATCCCCACACTTCACATCACGTCATCACCCCGGCGCCACTATCCCACACTTCACACCACGTCATCACCCCGGCGCCACTATCCCACACTTCACACCGCGTCATCACCCCGGCGCCACTATCCCACACTTCACACCGCGTCATCACCCCGGCGCCACTATCCCCACACTTCACACCGCGTCATCACCCCGGCGCCACTATCCCCACACTTCACACCACGTCATCACCCCGGCGCCACTATCCCACACTTCACACCGCGTCATCACCCCGGCGCCACTATCCCACACTTCACACCGCGTCATCACCCCGGCGCCACTATCCCCACACTTCACACCACGTCATCACCCCGGCGCCACTATCCCCACACTTCACACCACGTCATCACCCCGGCGCCACTATCCCACACTTCACACCACGTCATCACCCCGGCGCCACTATCCCACACTTCACACCACGTCATCACCCCGGCGCCACTATCCCACACTTCACACCGCGTCAGTTCAAGGGAATAGTTCACCTTTAACATGGAGTTTTCAACTGAGATAGCCGATTTGTAGAGTAGATCGAAAAATGGGTTGTGTGAACACAATTAGCTCCCTACGTTAAGCAATTTCGACACAGGACTAGTGGGCCCCTTTTAGAAGAAGTTTCATTTCCCAGAAACTTATTTCGGGTCCTCACAACGGTTGTTTACGTTACAAGCAGCCTGCGTATATATGCCTAAAGCCCGTCGTTTTTGTGTGCAATAATTTCCATATCCAAGCTACCATATACATGACGTCATAATTGTCATGAAGTTATGTATGGACATGAAGGAGAAAATAAAAACATGGCCATTTTTCGACGGATATCCATCTATCGTCCAAAAAAATGCCATATTCATTTTTTTCAGCTCGAAATACCCCGTATATACAAATTTCAGGACAACTTTCAAGGTGACCTATTGCCTTGAATTCCTCATGCTATATCCAGTCGCTGTGGTAACGCCGCAGCATAGTCGCTGTGAAGTCGCTGAGAAGTCTGTTCATGTCGTGAAGCCCGGTTGGATCTGAGGACTGATATGATCACCATATAACGGACTGCAGATCAGCTGTGGGTCGGCCAGGGATGAGCTGCGGCGGTCCCTTTTGTGGTGACAGTCAGTCCACGTCTTATATGCACGGCTTTCAAGGCAATATGACATCTGCAGACTTTCGGTGCATCCTATTTGGCTTTGAGGATGTTTGGAAATTCCTAGTAAGGGCGTGCTGTAGATGCGCGTAGAGTAAATATTGTTTATTTCTAGCCGGTACAAAACATATTGTGTGCACTGGGGCGTTCTGTTGCCCCCCCCCCCCCCCTACTGGCGGGGCGGCGCCCCCATGGCCTCCCATGTTCGCGCCTCGCGGCGGGGGAGAACTCGATCTCCGGGGTCAAGTGTTAACTGACTGTTTTTGAGTCGGGCAGCACCGTACCCGAGAACAGCTCGGCGGTGACGTCGTGGCCTCTCCCGTGTGAGTCACCTTGCTAAGTGTTGAATATAAATATTATTTTGGCATAGGTAAACAATCGTCATTTTCATGTACTCAACGATCAACAGTACAACATCGAAGTAAGCTAATTGGTTAACCTAACCAATAGCCACTAAGTGGTTTCAGCAAACCGGTACCCCTCAAACATGACAAGAAGTCATTGAAGAGACTCGGAGCACATTGAGAGGGCCTCATCTTTCGTGAGACGCAATTCATCTGATGAGCTCGGAGTTATCTTCCACTTGTCTTCTTCTTTTGGGGGCCTCCTAAAAGGTCAGGTCAGGTGTACTGTCTTGGCGGCAGGCCGCCAAGAGCTTGACGACTTGCAAAAGGCATCGCCATTCGCTACAGCCTTGTTTCCATACTGCTGGCGGACATGCTCTATGAAGGCCGAGCCGACGAAAACGTGGCAACAGATCTGCATGCTTCACTCGCGGCTGCCGGTGATCATGTTGAAAATGTGATGTAAACAAAGACAAAACTGCAACCAGATGTGTGCACAAATCTATTTGTAGCATACTTGTACAAGGGCAGTATTTTCAAATACTATTCGACATTGCTTGTGCGTCCAATAATGAATGAGTTATCTGCAAAGTAACTAATACTTATGTTCTTTTGCTTTACCCTGCACGTGCACATACAAATGCTTTTATATTTTAATGATTCTGGAAAGCGAAGGTGATATTAAGTACCTTAATGCATTCTAAATAAGAGACGCTTTTCGGACATTACTCGCTTTCCTGGCATGAGCTATACGCGTCCTGTCCTTACTTTCCTGTTCAAATATCCCGTTATTGGACTTAAACTACCTATTATGTGTAATTTTTTTAAACCAAACATGACCTTTCCATGGAACGTGGAGCTGCCTAATTCGACATTGACAGTTTTAAAATTCCCCCGAAGAAATTGGGTGCGAACATGACATTAAAGTAAGGCAACTATTTATTTTCGCATATTTCAAACCTCTATAATAATAGCCGTTTTCAGGAAGGATTATTGCGCTGAAAAGATTCTGAAAAGTTCTGAAAGGTTTTAAAAGGTTTGGGCATAAAAGTCTTAGTATATTACTAGTGCTAACCCGTCCGCTCCGCTGGGCGATTACTGGTGTCCAGTGGTGGTGCAAGCCAGTGATAGGCAATTAGGGATTGATATCCCGTACTACCCGCGACACCTGTCGTATTCGGTAACCTATAATACGTTTTTGTACCCGTCATACACCCGAAGTACCCGTCAAAAACCTACGGTGCCCGACATACACCCGTAGTACCCGTTGTGCTCCTGTGGAACACGTGATAACCCCGTTATAGCCGGCACTCCCATCATACCCGTGTAACACCTATGGCACCCTTTATACGCCCGTTAAACCCGTGAAAACTCCACCACGGGTTAGCGTATATGCTCATTGATATATGCCGTACCGTATGTCGATGACCTTCGTTTCGCAGTGATTCCGTGGTTGCTTCTCATTGGTTGTGGCACTGTAGTATCCGTGTTCGGATCTAATTGGCTTTCGACTGGAGTGAAGCGATGTAAACCTCGTATCCATAAATTGTTTTTGTACGGTAAAATAATTCTTAACACCTCCTTCTATGTTAGTTACAGCACAAACCTTCGCACACAGCTGCACAAACTAAAACTGTCTGTAACTATCGTATCAAATGCGTCGGAAATGTACGAATTATACACCACTCGGTAGTATCCGTAAACTCGTTTAAAAACCTTAAAATCACGTACATCACGTGCTTATAGCAATGTGGTACTGCAATGTAGAACTGCCTCTTTACTGTGTTAAATCCGTTCCGGAATGACAGACAGACAGACAGACAGACGCTTGTCAAATAGTAATATAGATACATTCCAAGAAATACATTACTGATTTAGGCGATATTATCACTATTCAATAGTTATGCAAACATGTATTGAGCTGATAACAAGTTTATGATACAAAATGGACCGTTTTTAAAGAAAATATGCGTCTAGAGTCCAGGGGTGTAACTTTGGAAATGACATTGGGGATGCAAATCGTAGTGGGGGCCTCCTGGCAAGTTGTCAGGGGGCCTCCTGACAAGTTGTCGGGGGGGGGGGTCCAGTTCATCGCCCCTGATATGCCTGCAAGTAAGCCGACGTTAAGAAACGTATGTGTTGCCACTCACGTCGGGTAAGTGGCCCAGGCTACACTTTGCGTGATTTGCTGAAAATCACGTGCGTGTTATCCGTGTTGTCTGGATTTGCGTGACAGAGCAAGTTCAGCTGATAGTAAATGCATTGGGTGAGCTACACTGGCACATCACGCAGATCCCGGATGAAACGTGAAGGAAATTCCGCAGACACGTCACGGACGGAACGATGAAAAGTTCGAAATTATGAACTTGTCGTGTTCTCCGAGATTGCGTGTTGCAGGGTTTTTATCATTTTGCTTGATTTCGCGTATTGTGGTCTATACTAGACCTAAACTTGAATAATTTGTGCTGAGTATCGTGGTGGAAGATGAATGAAGAAGCGTTTGAGCAAATTGTGAGTGTTGAACTTGTGTTGAAGCTGGTATATATTTATGCAGTGGTTTATCGATTACAAAAATGCAGTGGTATATCCATTTCCCTTGCGTGATTTGCTTGACCGGCAGATACCGGACGTCAAGGAAGTTCTGCAAACACTGAAAACACGCGCGTGATTTCCTTGACAAATCACGCATAGTGTAGCCTGGTCTTTAACCCGCGCCCCGCTGGGGTGGTGGTAACTTTTACCCCCCATCGCCCTCCCGAATTTCCTGAATAACTTGAAAACTATGACAGATAACGACTTCAACCTTTCAGTACATTATGCGGCATTAATTGTACGTCTTCTCATCAAATTTCACTGAAATTGAGGTGATATTGTGGGAGATCATGACGTTTTAATGACGTCATGTTATGCCATTTTTTGTGTGAAAAAAACGACAAATGTTTGACAATCCCAGAAAATCGAATTTTAAAGCGAATTGAAAATACAAGCTTTAAAATAAAGGAAATGACATTCACTTCAAATGGCTATCTCGGATTTTCCAACTTTTTGGTTTTTGACCCCTGAAGATAAAAATAAAATCAGAAAACTTTCCTCAAATTTTTGTGTTAAAGATATAAAAAACGGAATATATATGATAGAACCAAGTATGGACGATACCCAAACCACATTGCAATGCAATATCTTTATGTGTTACTGACTTATGGCTCCCTAAGTATAAGTAACTCATGACGTCATTTTGTAAAGATACGTTTTTGTTTGCTTCTATGGACCAGAAACAGATAAATAAATTTCAATGCTGTATTTCTGAGACAAATCTGGTCTAGAAACATGCCTTTTTTATTTAGATTAATCAATTTCAAATTTTGTGACCTGACCTTGACCTTAACCCGCGCACTGCAGGGTGGGGGGGGGGGGGTGATTTCCGCCACCCCTCAGGTTTTTCTCGGATAGCGAAAAAACAGCGTCGCGCAGCGCCGCCGGGTTTTAACACACCTGTTAAGACATCAATTGCGCACACTTTGAGAAAAAAATAACCTCTGGTCATCTCAAGTCAGGTCACCAGACCAGGTCAAGTGACCCCACCTCCAAAAATGTTTGCAGTTGTGCCAAAGCCAGAGTTTCTCACCGACCAGTTTGAAACTTACAGGATGCCATGAGGACATAAGTACTTACAATTCGTATATCTCGGAATTTTGATATCAGTGACCTAAGGTCAGGTCAATTTCGTAACCTCTCCATAATAAGTCAATGGGTAAAATATACCAATGCTTCCTATTTCAAGGATGTGCATGATATTAGTCCAATTACTTCTGGATCATGTTATTATGGGATATTCTTGATGATCCAAGGGTAAGTTTTGTTCAGTGACCCCTATGGGGTCATTTGAGGTCATGCGAGGTCACCATCACTTTTGTGTCAATAACTCCCGACATAATGAAGATATAAAAGTAAAACAGACAGCAATGTGTTTGTCTCAGACACGTCTTCCCATATGCAACATGCCGTACTTGGGTCATCACTTGACCTTGACCTGAGGTCAAATGTTTAATTGGACTTAAGAAGATCACCATGTCTATCATTTGAAGCGCCTTGACGAGATAAACACAATGGCGTAAACAGTTTTCCGTTATCTTTATTAATTAAAAATTCATAGCGAAAAACGATTTTGCAAAAAACAGCGGTTTTTCTTTTTTGACCTCTGGAGCCTCAAATATTGACCTGAGATCAATTTTGAGGACACCATGTCGATTAAAAATTTCACTGGCTGGCGTTTGCTTTTATTCGTTTGTTTGTAACTAGCATAGTTTCCGAGATATATGGGAATTTCTGGAGCGATGTCCTAAAACAGGAAAAAAATGAAACATTTAACCTTTGATGACCTCTATAATTAATAAACTAAAAAACATGACCTTTTCCTCGAAAATGTGAAAATACAATGTTATCCAAATGTTATTATTATGTTGTAATATTTCGGCCACAGGCCTTTATCAAACAGTAAAACATTTCGACGAAATATTACAACATAATAATAACATTTGGAGAACATTGGATTTTCACATTTTCGAGGAAAAGGTCATGTTTTTTAGTTTTTTAGTTTATTAATTATATCAAATATGTTCCTCGCACAAGCACTAAACTCTATAAAGTACTTTGATGACCTCTGATCACCTCAATTTTGACCTGATCTAAAACAATACTGAAATACTTTCGATATAACTTGTATCAAGCTATCAAATGCCGTTTTCCGCTTGTCGCTACGTAGCTTAGTTTTTCGAGATCTCACGGGGGGAAATCAACCCCCCTGCAGTTCGTGTACGGCGCAAGTACTGCAGTGCGTGGGTAAAGTTTTTTTAAAGTTAAAAATAAATAAATGTAAAGTTGTAAAATGGCTGCTACAATCGAATTATACGTGTAAAATAACCCATACAACATGTGTTGCATGACTTTTGTAGACCTCTTGCCAATATTGACCTTTTTTACCTTTGCTTACAATTTCATTTTCGCTTATACGGGAGATGCAATATACCTTTGAGAACACCTAGTGAGATAATAGTCGCAATCTAAGGCTTTGAATGGAAAGTAGGGCCCAAAAACTCATACCTCAGTTTTGACCTTTGACCTGACCGTAACCTTACATATGACCTTGAACACCAAATTTTAAGCATTCTTTAGATTCATCTCCTTGAGACCTTTCGATCACCGCCTTCCGCGTCTCGTTACGGTCATTGATTCGGAAGATACGATGGGGGTAAAATTTACCCCCCCAACAATTCAACAATAATGCAAATAATTCCAATTACGACGAAACAATGTACAGCCACATTAAAATGTAATTATTTAACTATTATGGCCATTAGAAATGAACCCAAATTGCTGAAGTCTAAATAGTTAGGCACTGGAATAAATCTACGCAAGGAAAAATAGAATGCTTTAATGATTTACGACTTTGAAGAACTTCTTAACGATACACGCACTATAAGTGTGCTTTTTGCCGAACTCTCCCGATTCGACTGCAGTGATTTCAGTTTTCATGAGCTGTCTATTGCTTTTCTCCGTTTGTTCTTAGTTATCATAGTGCCGAAATATTTGGGGGTGTTCCTAGCGAAGTCCTAAAACTGGAAAATCTGACCTGATGACCTCTGATGCCCTCAATATTAACCTGAGCCAAATAATATATGAAGTAACTTCGAATGTACTTGTCAAGAGCTTTCAAACATTTTTTTCCGAGCCTCTCTAGCCCTTTTAGTTTTCAAGTTAGAGGGGGGGGGGGTAATTCCCCCCCCCCCCCCCCACCAGGGCGAAGTAGTCTCAGAGGCCCACCGGGGTGCGGGTTAAGCATGCGGAAGGGCCTCTCTTAAGCACACAGGGGCTTCCTTTGTGTTCTGACGGGCCCTCCTTTAAGCTCAGAGGGGCCTCCTTTAACACGCGCCCTGTGGGGGGGGGGGGGGGGATCCGCCCACCAAGTTTTTTTCTCGAGGATATCAGAAAAACGGCGGCACGCAGCGCCGCTGGTTTTTTGGATACCTGTTCGGATTTCAACTACCCACATTACGTGCAATTCTTGACTTCGAGTCATCTCAGGTCAGGTCACCAGACCAGGACACGTGATACTGATGACCCCACCTCCAAACGTTTGCGGTCGTACCACAGCCACAGTTTTAGGCCGATGGGTTTCAAACTTGCAGGACTTCATAAGGTCATAGGTACCTACATTTGTTTTACTCTGATTTGTTTATATCGGTGACCTAAGGTCGGGCCAATTTCGTGACCTCCCCATTGACCTCCCCATAGCGAGCGGCGCCTGATTTAAGTGCCTGTGAGCGCTTGTGCGCCAATCGCAAACATGTACGTCCGATGTGTAGAGCGAAAATGAAATAAAAATGTATCTCTCTCTCTCTCTCTCTCTCTCTCTCTCTCTCTCATTGTAAGTCAACGGGAAAATATTAAAATGCTTCCAATTCTGAGGATACGCATGATATCAGTCCAATTCCATCTGGATCATGTTATCATAGGCCATTAATTGATGATCCATGCGCAATTTTCGTTCAGTGTCAGCCGAGGTCTACAGGGTCAGCTACAGGGTCAGCCGAGGTCATCTGAGGTCAACTACGCTTTTTTTATTCAATAACTCGACATAATGAAGATATATAAGTGAAACCGGTACCAATGTGTTTGTGTCATCGAGACACGTCTCCCAATATGCAACATGACCAACTTGGGTCACCACTTGACTTCATCCTGAGGTCAAATGTATAAGTTGACCTTAACTGGTCAAAAAAATATGATTATAAGGGCCTCAACGAGACGAACACGATGGCGTCAAAATAATTGCCTTATCCTGTATTAGGGTAAAAAGTTATTTGTGAAAACTGTTTTGCTCTAAACAGCCTTTTTGACCTTTGATGACCTCTGGAGCCCTAACTATTGACCCGATATAAAATTTGAGGACACCATGGCCATTGCACATTTCATTGCTTTTTCCGTTTGTTCCTAGGTATCATAGTTCTTGAGATATTTGGGGGGTTTCTGGAGCAAAGTGCTAAAATTGGAAAATTGTATAATTTGACCCCATATGACCTTGAAGATATTGACCTAGGGTCATTCAAATTTCGCAAGCAGAGTTCCCTACAGAACCTCCCTACCCTACAAATTGCGTTATTGTAGCTCTTATGGTGTGCGGAATCCCCCCCCCCCCCCCCTCCAAGGCGTTTAATTATCAGAGGCCCTCCAGGGCGCGTGTTAAGCACATATGGCCTCTTTTAAGCACAGAGGGGCCTCCTTCAAGCACAGAGGGGCCTCCTTCAAGCACAGAGGGGCCGCCTTTAAGCACAGAGGGGCCTCCTTTAAGCACAGAGGGGCCTCCTTTAAGCACATGAAGCCTCCTTTAAGCACAGGGGGCCTCCTTTAAGCACAGAGGGGTCTCCTTCAAACACAGAGGGCCTCCTTCAATAACATGGGGCCTCCTTTAAGCACAGAGAAGCCTCCTTTACGCACAGAGGGGCCTCCTGTAAGCACAAGGGGCCTCCTTTAAGCACAGGGTCCTCCTTTAAGCGCAGAGTGGCCTGCTTTAAGCGCAGAGTGGCCTGCTTTAAGCGCAGAGTGGCCTCCTTCAAGCACAGGGTGGCTCCTTTAAGCATAGAGGGACATAGAGGGAGCACTTGCACTTGCACCCCCAATGTTGAATGTTGCATCCCCAATGTTCTTTTTGCATCCCCAATGTTTATTTTATAAGGAGGCCCCCTTAGAAAAAGGGGTCCCTACGGGAGGACAGGAGGCCCTTCTGTGCTTGAAGGAGGCCTATCTGCGCTTAAAGGAGGCCCCCTGAGCTTAAAGGAGGTCCCTCTGTGCCTAAAGGAGGCCCCTGTGCTTGAAGGAGGCCCCGCTGTGCTTAAAGGAGGCCCCGTGCTTAAAATTTGAGGACACCATGGCCATTGCACATTTCATTGCGGAAAAGCAATGAAATGTGCAATGGCCATGGTGTCCTCAAATTTTTAAGCACGGGGCCTCCTTTAAGCGCAGAGGGGCCTCCTTTAAGCACAGGGGCTCATTTAAGCGCAGAGTGCCTCCTTCAAGCACATGGGGCCTCCTTTAAGCACAGAGGGGCCTCCTTCAATCACAGGGGCCTCCTTTAGGCACAGAGAGGCCTCCTTTAAGCTCAGGGGGGCCTCCTTTAAGCGCAGATAGGCCTCCTTCAAGCACAGAAGGGCCTCCTGTCCTCCCGTAGGGACCTCTTTTTCTAAGGGGGTCTCCTTATAAAATAAACATTGGGGATGCAAAAAGAACATTGGGGATGCAACATTCAACATTGGGGGTGCAAGTGCATCCTCAAAAGTATACAAAGTTTCACCCCTGCTAGAGTCCATTCGTTTAGTTTAGCATCCGTCATACTAGTTACTATATCTCGCAGCGTCATGCATCACAGGTCGGTCTGCGCATGCGCAGTGATGTGCCAGCATCGATTCGTCGCCGCTTCCGACCCACGTGCCACACGCACATGGACAAAGCCAAGCCGCACCGCCCGGCCGCCGGATTGGGTTGCGCGGGCGAGTCTATTGCGTCCAATAGCGTCACACGCCACATAATGCTTCTGAATCATTCTGAATGTTTTGAAAAGTTTCAGTCGGTGGAGATCACAACTGACCACAACACAACTGACCTATCAATACTTAATTGCCACCAAAACCGCAATTTTGTCAACATATTATATTCCTACCAACATATTACACAATTCTGAGGGACATTTCTAGCCAAAATTATATGTAAAAGTTGTGTAGTTAAGGAATGGATCGTCGATTTTTTTGTTTTTAGTTTGAAAAAGTTTCGCACAACAATCCTTCGTGAAAACGGCTAATACGTCATTACTGACGCTCCTGACAGGTATATAAGTAGATTAAGTGTCACGCCAGCCTATAAAGCTGACCGTTTATGCACGTGACTCATACTAATTAATGTTTTAGCGCAAAGCGTGGTAGCACGCACATGATAATATACTTCTCAGACCCAAGTGATTTTGTATGTTAATGATATACAAAGTTTATTTAGAGTAGGTACCTACCATGCAATAGACATTTTAAAATTACATCGGCTTGATTTCACATGAACGTGGAATTTATTATTTTGCTGGAGAGTTCATTTTGACAAATATTTTAACCCTCGCCCTACAGGGAGGGG
>JAXIVJ010008831.1:50000-53706 GCA_036785665.1 Chirona hameri | reverse complement strand
AGGCTAAAGAGAAAGGGTATATTTCGGCAGGTCAGAGAGAGGTGAGTGACCTTTCCGTGACAGGCCTAGGCACATCCATGATCGCACTCCAATATACTTGCTACTGACGAAAATGCGTGCTACTGACGGACGACATACTTACATGTGAGAGTGCCTGAAACATATATCCATTTTTCATATCATATTTTTCTATTATAATTTTGTTTTGTTTTTCGAAAAGACGAACTGCAAATGAGTAAGCGTAAGAGAATTTGCAATTTTTGCAGTTTTTTTAAAATCCACCTTTGGCGCCCATGTAGACCCATGGCGCCTCCTTCACGGCAAAAATGCCGCCCCCTGGGTGAGCCGTAACAAAATCCTTGATCTGCCCCTGAAATGAGGCGAACATAAGCAGTGGGAAGAGATGTGTCACAAGGGAATTCAGCATAAAGAGGTTCGATGCAAATCGAGACGATGATGAAAAACTGTTTATACACGACACTTCGAATTTACGACCAAATGCGTAGGTGCGCGAAGCTTAGCGCATTGTTTTTATCAGCCGCTTTACGAAGGGATAATAGAGGACAAAGCAAGAGGAATGGGGCGGGATGATAGCAGCTTCCTCGGGTAGATGGTTAGGTAACAACAGCGTTTAAGTGCATCAAATATTGTTCCAAGCCACGAGTGAGCATAACTGGTCAAGTCGAACACCCGATGTAACAGTTAAAAGCAGCAGAGCATCATAGATGCCGTGCTTCGGTGGCTGAGCGTTTGACCTAATTATTGTTCACCAATCTGTAACCCGATAACGTGAGACCGTTCGTGACGAGACGCGGTGACCATACCTGTCCTGTTCTCATGGTCTCCGCCCGCGGGAGAGGCGTGGTGTCCCATGTCCCAACTGCCCTCCCCCTCCTCCTCCCCTCTGCCACCCCTCCCCCTCTACCACCTCCCCTCTGCACTCCCTCTTCCCTCCCCACCGGACCGCTGCTACTGGACCAGTGGTGTCCCCTCCCCCTCCTCCCCTCTGCCTCCCATCCTCCCCTGTCCACTGGACCGCTGCTACTGGAGCAGTGGTGTCTCCCTCCCCTCCTCCCCTCTGCCTCCCCTCCTACCCTGCCCACCGGACCGCTGCTACTGGACCAGTGGTGGTCGGCCGTGACCCTGAGCTGTGGCAACACCTCGTCTCTAAAACGGTGACATCTGGACAGGCACGCCGTGATCCCGTGATCAGCTCGTGCCACTGGTTTTGGCTGGCATGTTGTGAGCACGGTCGTTCTGAGGACGGCAAGCAGGACAATCTCCTCCCAAGTCACCTTCCACAACACTAGCGCTCCTCCCACGTCACCTTCCACACCACAGCGCAAGGTCGGCAGGGGCAGTGCAACCTCATTGCTGCGGTAAGCTACCCCGGCCCGCTTCGACTCCGCGAAAAGCTATCGCCGCAAATCAGGGTCCCAAGCAGTCTCCCGTTCACAGCAGGAATATTCACTCGTTTCGGCCTGAGGACGAAATAGGCAGGCGTGATGCGGCTCGCGCTCAGAAACCGTGCCCAGCTTGCTTCAGGCATTTTACTCTTCGCCTTTTACTCTTTTGACTTTTTGTTGTTCAAAGCGTTGGACATTGGATTTCACCATTTTGATTTTTGGTCACTTGGCTTTTTTGTCCCATTTGACTTAAAGGGAATAGTTCACCTTTAACATGCTTTTTTAATGGGATAGCAGATTTCTAGAGCAGATCGAAAAAGGGGTTGTGTGCAAAAATTAGCTCCTTACGTTAAGTAATTTCGACACAAGACCAGTGAGCCCCATTTAGAAGAAGAAGTTTCATTTCCCCGAAATTTGTTTCGTGTCCTCACAACAGTTATTTACGTTACAAGCAGCCTGCGTATATGCCTAAAGTCTGTCGTTATTGTGTGCAATAGTTTCCATATCCAAGCTACCATATGCATGACGTCATAATTGTCACAAAGTTTTGTATGGCCATGAAGGAGAAAGGAGAAACATGCCCATCTTTCGACGGATATCCATCCATCGTCCAAACAAATGCAATATTCCTTTTTTCAGCTCGAAATACCCCGTATAGCCAAATTTCAAGATAACTTTCAAGGTGACCTATTCCCTTTGATAACGTTTCATTTTCTCAATTTGACTTTTTATTTTTAAACCTTTTGTTATTTTTTAAAACTTCTAAAGCAGTTATGACTTTTTCTCTCTATTTTGACTTTTTCACCCTATAATTTTGTCCATGTTAAGTTTCATCCCTCGACTTTTCTGACTTTAGACTGCTGACTTTTGACCTTATGTCACTTGACTGAGCATCCGTTTACATTTTGCCATTCGACATTGTGTCCGGATACTGTCGTGTCCTCTGGGGTTTGTAGAGTCCGTGCATCAGTAAGCAAGAGAAGATAATTTTTTACTTTATTTTTTATGTTTGAAATTTGAACTAAATTTGATGTTTTTCAACTTGACAACATAAAACACACCTCTTCATCATGTAGAAGAAAGCTTCGTGGAAAGTTGTGACCTAAGACGCCACGCTATTCCATGGCTGAAAGGACATCACCACTTCCCAAAAAAATATAACTTTTGATGCGTTTCATGAGTATTACAGTTCAAACCATAACTCACATCAACCGGAACAATCGCATGATGCGTGTTTCTTGTTTGCAAGATGCGTGTTTCTTTCGAAAATTTAGCATTGCGGGCAACACGCTAAATATTGGCATCTCCTAGGCCCTAGCCTAACTACATCATACCTAACCTAACGTAACCTAATCTCACCTATCCTCACCCAACCGAGCCTAACTTGTCTAACTGTGAACGGCAGACCGTTTGGGACCATGATTTTCGGCGATAAGATTTGAAGGCACCGACTGGCAAGGACGAATTTCTCGCAATGAACGTTTCAGACCCTGCGCCAGTTTTTACTATAAAGGTTCTTTAATGTCAAACGAAAATTTAGGGCACTTTCCATGCACTCGTAATGTAAAAACTCGCACAGGGAATTCAAACTGTGGGTATAGGCTATCGTGAAAGGACAGTGCTATGCTCTGACGTCAGAGCATAGCTCCGCCCTGGCTGACCTTGAACCGGCGATGTGCGACCCGTGACCGGTCAGTTACGGGTGGTGGGCGGAGTCGAGGGCGGGACTACAGAACCACCGGGCGTTAGCTTCTATCCCAGCTTGTATTGTGTTTAACATTACGAGTGAATGGCAAGTGCCCTAAATTTTCGTTTGACATTAAACAACCTTAATAATACAAGCTGGCGCAGCGTCTGAAACGTCAATTGCGAGAAATTCGTTCATGCCAGTAGATGCCTTCAAAAGTTACCGCCTAAAATCAAAGTCCCATGCGGTCTGCCATTCACAACAGGAATATTCACCCGTTTCGGCCTGAGGGCGAAATAGGCAGGCCTGATGCGGCCCGCGCTCAGAAAAGGTGCCCAGTTTACTTTCCGCATTTGACTCTTTGTCCTTTATACTCTTTTGCCTTTTTGTTTTTCAAGGCGTTAACATTCGACTACTCCATTTATATTTGTGATCACTTGACTTTTTTTTATCCCATTTGACTTAATAATGTTTCATTTTCTCGATTTGACTTTTGATTATTTCACCTTTTATTTTATGACATTTTTAAAGCAGTTATGACTTTTTCACTCCCTTTTGACTTTTCAACCTTTGAATTTTGTCGATGTCGATGTCGATTATCCCTTGGCCTCGG